>VZTR01017672.1:0-27121 GCA_013400775.1 Chaetops frenatus
CAGTCGCAGCCGTGGTAGGAGGTGTGTTGGAGTTTGTCTTTTATTCCCGTTGCCTTCTTGTGCTCAGAAAAAGCCACATTTGAACAACTCCTGAATTGCTTCCTTTGCAGGTCCAGGTCAGCTTCCTATCGTAGGTCCAGGTCCATGTCTCCTCGTAGGTCTAGGTCCGTGTCTCCCCGCCGATCCCGGTCGGGTTCCTTGAAGAGATCGAGGTAATTAATAGCAATTTTTAAAAGGCTGTGTGCTTTATTTTGGTTGCTGTTTTCTTGTTTTAATGAGGAGATTCCAAAAGGTATTGCATAGCAGACTCCAAAAGATGCTGACTTCTAGAAGTCAGCATGCTTTAAAAAGTTTCTGATAATTAAATACAATTAATAATTAAATCTTAAATAATAATCTTAGTTAATTAAATGAGTTTAGAGACCTTAGTTTGAGACAGTGGTGGTATCTGCCGTAATTAATTTTTTTGTCTAAAATGTCTAATGATCATGTAGGTCTTAAGTTCCACATGTAGACATTAATTTGTATAGTGCTGTAATGGTCATCACTTGTGCTTGAGTTGACTTCCTTTTAATTTATCTCAATTTTTTAATTTCAGGTCTAGATCAAGATCCAGATCTAGATCCAGATCTGTTACGTGGCCCCGAAGCAGGTATGTGACTAGTAAAAGTTTTTGCTAATAGTTGCTTAAAAGTCAGTTTAGACTCTCTTAAGAACTGTTAACATTTTTTTTCCAGAAAAATATACGCTTTCCACCCACTAACTTAGGGGTCTGTAGTTTTAAAAAGCAGTGCAGAAGATTGTTCTCTTCTGCACACCACTAACATCCAGGTCCCCATAGTCATCACAAATAGTGGTTTGATCAGGTCGTGTTAACAGCTAACGAATGTAAAATTAATCTCAAAAGTTTCATTTTCTTTGTGTAGCACGCACAAGATTGTGGATTCTTCCCATTATTTTTTCAGAGAAAGCAGGATACCCTTCCAGCAGTGTGTTAATGCTTTATTGTCTGCAGCCAGGCAAGTCTTGAAGGGATTGCTGGTACCCTGAGTGTTACAGCTGCAATTCCAGCTCTCTTGAATATCAGTATCAATCTGCAGGAGTTGATTGTAATTTGAGATAAAAACCTCTCAGAATTATTTTGTACCAATAAATGTGTCACAAGAGTAAGAGTCAAATTTTAAAGGAACACAGGATGCCATTTGTTCTACTAAACTTTATTTGATAGTAAGTAAGTGCAGCCTGTGCTTCATGGAGCCTTGTCATGGCAGCAGGGCTTACTGGGGGTCCTGGATAAGAATAAGAGTAAATGGAAATTCTGCTCTGGATATGGAATTGCTTATGACCCAGGCTATTCCTGTGCCTGCTGTGCTGTTTTAATGGCTGCTCTTTGAGACAAGGAACAGCCAACTGTGAGGAAACACAGGAAAACACAGGGTAGCTTTTGCTAAAGGGAGCAGGTGGAAAAGCCCACAGCTGAAGGTGGCACTTCGTGAGGATGGAACAGCAAGCAATGATGGGAGTTTTAAGAGAAAGGAGAGATGAAGACCACGTGGCTTAATTAAGAACAGAAACTCACACAAATAGTCCAGAAGTTGTTAAAGAGAGAGGAAGGTTGCCCAAGGCATCAGAGCAGTGCCTTTCACTGATTGGGTACACCTGTGGCTAAACCATGTTGAATCTTAGTACTGGTTGTTCCAACAGACTTAAACATGGCTCATCACTGTTCACTGTCAGTGGTGAGCAGGAAACAGCTACAGTCAGCAGACTCTCAAAGAGGAAAACATCTTGATTTTCACACCATTATTTTCTCTTGGTATTAGGCTGGTTTTCTGCAGGATAAAGGACACTTGCAGTGACATTTCTAGACTATTGTGTGACACTTTCCATTGTAAGCAGGGATTCAGTGACTGAGGCATAGGAAGTTACAGATATACAACTAGACAGAAGTGGCAAAAGAATTGTGCTTAAGCAGTCAAAAGATTATTTCTTTACAGAAGAGTCCAAGGAATGCATTGCACCCAGGACAGACTGTGGGTTCATGAGAGAGACAGACTAAATGAGTACTGTATAATATTTGCTGTTTTGACAGTGTCGTAACACACATCTGGAAGCTGTTGTGGAAAGCCTTGGATGTGGAATGTAGAACACTTCCTTGGGAGACCTCAAAATTTCAGTGAGGCTTTCAGGCAGTATTAGTGTTCCTGTGGTGCAGCAGTCTCAATGGTGGACGTTTTCCACATTTTTAAGTTCAAACATTGAAAAAAAATACTTGAAGCAAGTGGATATATAAGATGAACTTCACAGAGAAGATACTTGTAGAAATGAGCTGTCTGCAACTGCAGTGGCAGATGTTGCTCAAGCCTAATGAAACCTGCAAGTTTAGAGCATGGCTTTTTATTAGCTCTGTGAAAGTACTGGTCATTATTTAGGTTGTTCTTGTGTTCCTGCCACCTGCATCAGCAAACACTGATCATCAACCAGGGACTAAAGTACAGAGCAACATGTGCAGCATCCATGTAAAAAGATTTCTTTGGAAACTTAATAGGCAAAGCCCTGCAAACTTGTAGGGTTCCGTGTATTCAGCTTGACAACTCTCATCCACTGAGTGCGAATCCTACTGTCCCAAGTGTGGGAACCTGCATGCTCTCAGTTTCCCTGCTGAGCTGTGTTTTTTCTTGTTGCAGATCTAGGTCTCATGGCAGATCAAAGTCTGGCTCGCCAGCTAAGAGGTGAGCATGCACACATAGAGCCTGCAGTAGCATCTCAAATTTAGGTTTGCATGATTAACAGAGCCTGGTCCATTAGAAAAATATACCCCCAAGCATGGGTCCCCAGCTAATTTCTTTGTGATATGAAAAAAATAATAACATTTCCTCTGCAGCTCTTTGGAATGTGTTCCTTACCTGTCTCTTTCTTTTCAGTAACTTTGTAGTTTCCAACGTAGCACTAAATTTTTGTGCCTTTGTGCTCAGTTCTGTTTAATTTTTCTATCCATCAGATAAAGAACTTGAGCTTTCTTAATGCTTTTCATGAAACAGCAGCAATTTGGTGATGTTGCTTTTCTCAAAGCCTCACCTCAGTACCACCCCTTTTTTTTCTGTTTGTCTGCTGAAGAAAGTTGCTTAAAATCCATCTCCATGCTAAATGAATGGAGAATCTCTGTCAGAGTAAGAGTTTATCTGAAAACCTCAGTATTGAAAAGACCTTCTGGCTAGATTCCTATAATTCCATTGGGGGTTTTTTTTAAATATAAAAGTTTCATTTGACATTTAAGCTGCATTGCTGATGTTCTGTTTTGACAGCCGGTCAAAGTCCCGGTCGCCATCTCCAAAGAGAAGGTACGTTGGTCTCCCTACTAATAGCACAGGCTCCATAGAGCTGGCATTTTAGTATCTGCCCTGATCTCTGCTGAGGAGTTTGACAGCTGCTTGTAGGAAAATACTGGAAAGGTATTTTGTTGAGATCTCTTTAAGAGCAATAATGTTGTGGTTGTGGCTTTCTATATGGTAACACATACACGTGGTGATAAATCCTCAGGGTTATGTAGCAGTGTCTTGTCTTTGTCTGCTCCCCTGTTCCTTTTGGTTCACTGACAGTTTTATTGCACAGAGACTGATGAGCTTAAAGCACAGAATAAATGTAGGAAATCAGCTTTCAGTCTCACTAAAAGCTACATTGCTGTTAGGGAAGGTAGAGTGGAGTAACGAGCCGCAGTAATCAGGAGTGGAAAACCAAGCCTGTTACCTTCACTGCTGTTAGATTATTTTTTTTCTTTCCCAGTAAGTCAGTAAATAGTTTTCTCTCTCTGTATATGCACAAAGAGTAATGTGTAGAATATGTGTAGTGACAGAATCAGCAGCATTTTTCCCTAATTCTTTAATAGTTCAATTTTACAACTTCAGTGTCAAACAATCACAAGGGCATGAATAAGTTCTCATAAATGCTGAGTGATCACCATGATAGGTTTTGACAAACTGCTGTATTAGAACAGTGAAGTATCTTGCCCCTTTGGAGGTCACTGTAAGTAATACCCTTTAAATGGCCTTACAGTGATCTCATTTTAAAAATAACCCTAAAGGAAAAAAAGTATTATCTCCAGATCATCAACCCGTTAACATTTGTCAATAGTGATTGGTTATTTTATTAAAAAACAGTGCTTAAAGGGAGCCAGAATCTGGGTATACTCCCGTTGCTTTTTTCTGTATTTGTGATTCCCAAACAACTACTGAAACATTAATTGTGGATTCTTTTCCTTTCAGCCGTTCACCATCAGGAAGCCCTCAACGAAGTGCAAGTCCTGAAAGAATGGATTAAAGTTATGAAGTTAATCTTTTAGGAAGAAAGTTATTTTGCTTACATTATTATAAGGGATTTTGTGGCGTCTTTGTAAATGTAAGAATGTAGATAGAAGAGTATATCAACTAAAATTTGGCATGATCTGGGTCTTCTGAGTTAGTCACACCAATAGACTAGCACAGGTCTCTTTTTATTGTATGAATTAACTTCCTGTGATATGAAAATGTGGGACTTTTTTATTGGCACATTGAAATAAAATGTGTATTTTTAACTAAAACTTCTCTGTAGTAACCCTGCTGCTTCTGTTAACGTTTGGGTAATTTTAGCTGTGTGCCATGTAACGTGGATGAAAAATGTCTAAAATGGGAATCACTAATCCCAGCTGGTGTCTTCTCAAGGTAGTCACTTTTCACATCTACTGTTGAATGGTCTTTGGTGAAAGGATCAGTTCCTGCTCTCCTTGAAATTGAATTTAAAATCCATCTCTGTCTGCAGATGGATAAAAATTTGCATATGCCCATTTCCTTGATATTTAGTGGGCATTAATTTTTCTGCCTGATCTGCTTATTCTGCAAATCTCATTCTCTGGTGTTTGACTGTTGATACCAGATGCCCCATAAATCTAAGGAAAAATTTTTCTCCAAAGCACAAATCAGAAGTGAAGTAACATCTGCAGAAACCTCTAAAGGTAGTAGAAATCATTAATAACTTGACAACTGCTACTTTCACTTGTTGCATTTTTTAGCTGCTTAGGCTACTGATATCAAGAAACTTTTTAAAATATCTCAAGGTGGGTTTTCCCTCTTTGAGGGAAGATCCTTAAAAGGAGAGATTCTCAGCTGACCTCAGGAGTTCTAACCTGCTTCACAGAAAGTGGTATGGTTGTAAAGCAGCTCATATCCTGGTGGTGGCTTTGTTGAATGATGCCAATTTCTTACAGCAAAACCTGATTCATTATTTGTGTATAGGTGTGTCAGACTGTCCTCATTCTGTATGAAAGGATTGCATGATAAGGCACTTCAACACAGATCCCAGCAAGGGACTGGCAACAGTGCTGGACTCTGAACAAGCAGACTGCTAGGCAGAGGGGAGAAAAGCATATTTTCATTTTGCTGGGATTGGCTATCAAGCAGAAATAAAGGCCAGATTCATCAGCAAGTAAGCACTGAAATGGAAAGCCAGGCCTGTTCGGGCTTCTAATGAAATCTACCATGGCAGTTTACTTCCACCGTGTAAACCACAGCAGAGCAGCTTAAATAAAGTTACGAGATGATTTTCATACACCTGGAGTAATGCATGGTTTTCAAGAAACAGATTTCCTGTTATCAGTGACTGCATGGAGCTTTTCCAGTGGATGAATCAACAGTCCAGATCCTGAAGGTGCTGTTCTGCTGCAGCAATCCTGTGGCATTTATGCCTGGTCCTCACTGCTGTGCTGCTTGCTGTGCCTGGATCCTCGCTGGGCAATTGGTGTTCCAGGTGGATTCTGGCCATACTCGCTAAATCCCACCGCTGCCGCAGTGGGAGAGCAGGGCTGACACAAATGTTACCCTGCACTGATTTAGCCCAAATGCCTGAAGCCTGTGAAACGTGTTTGGAATATTTTACTGGTTGTGCATTGTGTGCTTAGTGAGAGGCACATGTACACCACTGCTCTGGAATTTCATCACCTTTTCTTTTCTGTACTCTCAAGGCAAACCTGCTCCACAATAAACCTGCAGACTGACACGACAGCTCTACTGGTACCTGTTTTTCAGTACCCAGAGACACTGGAAGACTGAGCAGAAGAGCCCGGGGTTTCTCTAGGGGGGCTGGGGTTCCTCTAAACCCAGCCACAGCAGTGAGAACCTGAGCAAGGAGCAGGGCTGTGCTGGTGGGGACAGCCACTCTGAAGGACAGCCAGCACTTGTAAGGTGCAGAGGGGGAGCAGTGGCAAAGCTGGCATCTGTGCAGCTGTGCTGTCCAAAACTGAGCTCTCGCCCGAGTTTGGTAGCATTTCACCACAAATTCTATACAGTGTTTGTGAGCAGTTGGGAAAGATTCCCTGACACAGGGATGTATTGAATGAGTGGTGCTGCTGTGCCCCTGCGCCTCTGGGCAGGGTGTGCATACCCCACACAGGCCAAGGGGAGGTGTATCTGAGGTCTCCAGTGGGGTGGGCAAAACCCCCTCTCAGGGAAAATGGGGTTCCCCTGGTTTCCAACCTGGTGTTCCCTGTTGGTGGCCTTTGTTCTCCAAGGGATACCAGTCCTCACAGATAATATGACCACTACCGTGCCTGGCAGGAGAGTAGCAGGCGCTTCTTTCGGTGTCAGGGTGGCAGAACTGACTGTGACAGGTCTGCCACATTTGCAACCCCAATGGCCAGGCACTTCCCCTGGGGGCAAGGGCATTCCTGCATCTCGGCAGCTGAGGAAGCATGGTGAGGTGCTGCAAGCTCTTGGGGCAGCAGCGTGGCAGAAGGTGGGACTCAGGCTGCAATGCCAGGCACAAGGACTGTCTACCTGTTTCCCTGGGGAGTGGGGTATCAACTCCCTAACAGGATGGTGCTGTCATCCCCTGGCTTGTGCCTATTCTTCTGAAGCCTCAGAGGCATGGAGGTTTTCATCAGATAGTTCCCTGATAGAGGGTTTTGGAGATTTCGTATGGAAACATAGTGTCAGGATGATAGGTTTTCTCCTGCCCGTTGGATACTCAGGACTAAATGGGTGTGCCCACTTCACTTCAGCAACCAGGCAGAGCACAGGAGTCTAATCAGAGGGGGCAGGGCAGCCAGTTGGGATAATCCCAGCACACCATCCTCCTCAAAGCTATCCTGCATGAGCACTGCACACCATTTAGAGAGCACTTTGATGGAAATAGCAGATGTAACAACTGCATCAGCCTTCCCACTTGCTCCACATGAATATTAGCAGATATTCCCCTGCTGTAGTCGGGGCTGTGATGTGCCATGCCCCTAAACAAGGTGTTTTCAGTGCATTTTTACTGCAAAACAGAACCCAGTGCCCAGGGTGAGAGGCTGGACAGAGTGTGAGAGCTTTGCACAGACCAGACAGCAGTAGACATGGTGACAGGAGTTAAAGCCAGTGGAAACCACAGGCGAAAACCACAGAGGAGGAAAAAGGCTCTCAGATCTGATTCATCACCCCGGGTAGTTGGAAAGCTCTATTTGATACCTGGCAAGATTTCTGGCTCAGCTGCTGGAGGCACTTACCCCTCTCAGTGGTGGGATTTGGCAGCCCTTCACCTCAAGCAGTGTTGAACACGAGCCATGTGGTGTGGTTGTATTCCTCACCCGGATGGAGCAGGACACTGGGGAAGTGAGGCTGGCAAGAGGCAGCAGCACATCAGTGACTGTGAGCTCATTCCGTGGGACCAGAAAGCATGGCTGCATCCCTTTGTTCTTCCCAAGGCACATTCCCACAGCTCCCCCCAGCCACTTCCAGCAGCAGTGTGCAACCACCCAAGGCTTGCCAGGGGGCTGAGTGGGTGAGTCCTACCACTGGCTGAATTCAGGCCATGAGGAATGATTCAGATTTAAGAGGATGTGGCAAGGCCCCAGTGGAGTCATCTGCCCTAGACCCCACACCTTTGGGAAGCTGGGCTGCACAGGGCCAGTCCCTGATGTGCTGACTGACCCTGTCTAAAGCCTCTGTGACCTGTGCCTGCCTCACTTCTGGTGTTTGCCGTGTCCCCTTGTCAAGCAGACTCAGTTTCTTCATTTAATGCCCTAGAGACATGGAGGGTGCTGGGGGTATGTCCCCTGCCACAGGGCCCACATAGCCCCTGGGAAGGCAACAGACAGCTCACCTTGTTAACGGCATCAGGCCAGTTCTGGGTTTCCAGGCAGAAAGCCGAGTGCTTGGGGTACGTGGCAGCACCTTTGCCCTTCAAGGAGCCATCCAGGTTGTTCCCAGTGTAAAACTGGATGCCGGGCTGGGTGGTGTGAACCTCCATGGTCCTGCCGGTGGGAGGGTGGAAAACCCTGCGGAGATGCCAGTGGAGGATGACACGGGACTGGCGGAATGGGCACCCCGTGGCTCCAGGGGTGGGGACTCCTGCCAAGGTTCCAGCCTACCTGGCCACAAGGCGTCGATCCTGCCCCTGATGCAGGCAGAAATTGTGGTCGAAGCCATCCAGGTGAAACTTCTGCAAGTGCTTGCCCAGCTCCACAGGCTGCCGGAGATCAAATCCAGTGCCCTGCACAGCAGCCACCTCCCCTAAGCAAGAACAGCAGCCTCAGCCACTCACTCCTATGCCAGCAAACCCTACCTTGTCACCCAGCATAGCTGGCAGCCCCTGGGGACACCGCTGTTCTTAGCAGGGACAAAGCACAGACAAGGAGCAAGAAAATGCATGGAAGTTTGTATATGTAAAAACCCAGCATTTTCTCTCTTGTCCGTGTTAAGACCTGCTGTGGCCATAGAGTGTCCTGTGATAAAGCAGCACAAACAACCCCAGGACATACTAAACAGTGGAAAACAGTCACCCCAACCCAAAGGTGAGGGGTTTTTGCATAGAGGGCAGAATAAACACCTTGAAAAAAAAATAAGAAACCGTTCCAATTCAGGCACTTACATAAAATACAGCAGGCATTGCACACAAGGGGTCTGTCTTTAGTAATTGCACAAATCTTATCTTCACCCCGGGACTAAAACTACCCACAAAAGAAGGAACTGCAAAAGGCAGGGGTAGCAAGCTGGCCACAACTAAGATGTGAAACAGCTCCACAGTGAAAGCAGCAGGGAGAAGTGGGGCACTGGGCTGGGTATGGCCTTAAGCTCTTCCCCTATTTGTGAGCAAGCATGACACACCAAGCTGAGCAGAAGCCACCTGGACCAGGGAATCCACTCTTCCAGGTGCCACAGGGAGCTTGTCTCACATTGCAGCCTTGTATCTCATAAGCTTCTGGCCCCATTTCCTGCTGCTCCTGCCTGCTGCCTGGGGCTGGTGGCAGACCCTGTTACCAGCACCTGGCTCTGCCCCACCCTGCTCAGGTGCAGTGGGACTGCACCCAAAGGTGAGGGCCCTGCTGTGCCTGGGGTCCCCTGGGTGCTGGTGTGTCTCCCTTGCCAGGCAGTGCTGTTCCCCACCCTCACTAACACTGCTCAGAAAGACCACTTCCACCTAGTGCCACAAGTGCTGCACCACCCACCAGTAGGGATCTTGGTGTCATCCACAGGCAGGTAGGAATCAGCTTCAATGGAGATCTCGTGGTCATAGACATCCCGGGAGCCCTGCAGGAGGATGGGAAATGCTGGGATTCCTGTTGCAGCCACTGCTCAAGCAGCCCAAAGCACAGTTGTGTAGTGACAGTCCACAGTGGTGCCCCACCTGATCTGGTAGCGCCTGGAGAACCTCCTGGCCCTCATTCTGCCTTGACCTTCGGCACAGGACAAAGGTACTGGCACAGGCAAAAACCTTCATGAGCCCTAGGAGCTGTAAATCCCACAGGGATTAGACCATCAGTCTGTACTTGTACCTCGCTGAGCACTACCACGCTGCACACTGACTGGCCAGAACATGCTGGGTACTGAGCACACAGCAGCAGGGAGAAGGGGAAGGAAGCAAGCAAGGGGAAATGCAACCCACCCTCCTGTCTCATCTGCATCTCTGTGGGGGTATGCTCCTCCTCCTCCTCCTCCACAGCCTCAGGAATGCTGGCAGGCAACCCGCTGGGCTGGAAGGGGAGCAGGCTCAAAGCTGAGCCTCCAGGTCACTACCTAATCAGAGCAGCAATTTCATGCCCACAGGTCTCCTCTTCCTCTGGAACACGCCTGAGCTGCACACTGCAGGAGTTGGTATTACTGCACCTCTGGGAGTACCAGCAGAGGGTACACCAACAACTGCACAGCCATTCTCAGGACAGCAGCCTGGGCACGGGTCCTGCTCAGAGGGGCTGGGTTGTCTCTCACAAACACTTTTAAGGGCCTTTGTTTCACATCCAAGTGTGACTGCACTGTACTATACATTTGCTCTACCCAGCAACACTTCATTTCTCAGATCCTTTTCCTCCAAACCCAGTTATAAACTGTGAGATTAAAACACAGCTGCAATTCACTGTCCATGTGGTTGACAAGACCCTGTGTGGGTATGTGGGAGCCCTCTGCATTCTGCTGCTGCAACCTTGCTACTCTGCAGTCCTAGCTATCTCACATCCCCTTTCTGTGATGTTCTTGACCTGACTATGGTAGTGCTGCCACTCCAGGCCCTGATCTCAACTTCATTACCCTCTCAGAAAAGCCAACAGAATACAGCTAAGAAATGCCAGGCCGCCACTTAGGGCATGCCAGCTCTGCACCTCCTCCATAAACTTCCCAAAGGATCAGGAGAGACTGAAACTTCCCAGTTACTCACAAAAGGAGAGCCAACATGCTCAACTGGATGTCTCTGTTCAAGAAGCACTGAGACAACATGTCTCAGCTGAGGTCCATGTGATTCAGCCCTGTTCCTGGATGCAGCCCATGATGCACAGAGACAACTCTCACCACTGTGTCCCCAAAATCATGATGTGTCCCCAGACCAGCATGTTGGTCCCAATGATCATCCCATGGGTCCCCAGGCTTTCTTGCCCTGCACAGTGTGTCTCCATGGGGCTTATCTCCCCACACTCACCTGCCCTGCCAGGTTGAAGTACGAGTGGTTTGTCAGGCTGATGGGGGTTGTCTTGCTGGTCTGGGCCTGGTAGTTGATGGCCAGCTCCCTGCCACTAAGGGTGTAGGTCACCCAGACTTTCAGGTCACCAGGGTAGCCTTCCTCGGCATCGGGGCTGAGCCGGAAGAAGCGGACGCCATTCGGGAGCACCTCGGGGCTCCAGAGAACCTGCAAGGAGCACTGTGTTAGTAGGACAGGAATGGGAACAAGGTGCCCTTCCCTCCTGCCCCTGGCTGGGCTAAAAGCAGGGACAGAAGGCACTCAAGGGATGCTGCACTGAAACAAAGGCTTTTTCAATCACCTTTCCAAAGAAAACACCAGCCTGCTCTTGGTCAGCCAGGACCACTTTTGATTTTTGCCCTGCAGCTGCACTTACCCCCCTTTCCACGGACCTTCTCACGTGCAACACCACTTCAATAAGCTGCCACCAGGTGCTGGCTTCTAGGACAGTGTAAGAACACATCGGGACCTCCTGCCCAGGGGCTAGGGTTGGGTTAAATGGTACTAGATGTGTTGTCAGACACATCCAGAGAGCTGGGACCTCTCTGGTTCTTGTCCCTGCCAGAGACCAGCAGCAGTGCTCAGCTTGGAGCCAAATGTGCTGGCAAGGGAAGCAAGCCAGCACACTGTACACAGCTGCCCAGACAGCCTGTTTGGGCCTGGCATGGGCCTCATGCTGAGAGGGTGGATGTGCAAGAAGAGGCTCTCTGGAGCTTCACATTTCCCCCTAAGGAGCAGTTGCTGTCTAATCAAAGCAGACAGATTTAGGAACAGGGGCCAGATAATGCCGTTGAGTTGATCCCTCCCATGTCCTACACAGTGATCACCATCATGGGGCATGGTCAAAAGCCAGCATTTTCACCAAACACAGAACCTGAGGGTGCCACATATACCTGGCTGCAGAGTAGGTCCTCCTGCACAGTGTGCAGTTTGACTGCAGCTCCCACAGCTGTAAGGATGCTGTGGTTTTTTAAATACAAGTTTCTATTCAAGTTCTTTGAAGAAAAAAAGCTATTAAAGTCCAGGAAGCATATAGGTATCGCTATTTTTTTTAAGATAAGAGAGTTATTTTCTAATGTCCTCCAGCAGTGTGGTCATATACTGCTGCCCTGTAAGTGCAGCTGCAAGCTGCTCTCATCACCACACGCTGACCGCAAGCACTGATGTCTGCAAGATCAGGAAAAACTCAGAAGGTGACCAAGATAATCACAGCTAAATGCCTGTGTGTGCTCTTTGTGTTAGGGCTGACCAGTAAGGCCTCACTGTCTCTGAACAGTGATTGTTTCCTGGCTGGAGGGGGTCTTATGCAGGTGTCCAAGTGTGCCCTGTGGGCCAGAGGACACAAAGCTCCAGCTGGGAGATGTCACTGCCTTGTCTCCAGCAAGTTGGTGAGACTTTGGCAAGCAAGGTGAAGCAGCAGAAGAGGAGCCACATCCCCTGCCTGCAGAAGACAGCCTGGAAGCTCTGGGTGTGAAGAAATGCATGTTTTCAGCTCCAGCTCACAGGGGTCACAGTGTAAGAAGAAACTTTAAACCAAGAAAATTGTCCTCTTTTGGGGGTACAACAGCCAAGCTATCCCCAGTATTCCCTTTTTTCTAAGGCTGATGAGGAGCATTTCATCTCAACCTGATGCCAGTTCACACTGTGATTTTTTTTCCAGGCACCTTGGCTTTTGTCCCATCAGCCTGGATCCCCTTCACAAAAAAAAACACCCCATTAACGCCATGAAAGCAGCTGCACCAGCACACTCACATGTTCTTTGGGGGAAATGGTGGACCAGCTACTCGCTGGTTACAAATCCACCTGATCCAACAAAACCCAAGGCTTCAGGGAAGCATAGACTTCTGAGCTTGCTCTGCAATCAAGCAGGGATATCAGCAAGGCTTTCAAGAGAAGAGATCCTCCACTGCTCTTACCACCTGTATCACAAATATCTGGCTTGAGCAGCAGCTCTTGCGAGAAGAGAGAAAAGGTTGAGCTTCCCTGAGGCCAGGGAAAGCTTGTTTCATCTCAGGAGGTCATAGGGGAGGGCTGGGAAGGAGAAGCAGTGATCCTGGACCCTGGGGCATTTTGCAGGCCTGACCTAATCCCCCACTGCTGTGAGTCAGAGTCAGAGTCTGGGGGATGCTCTGACAGGATGAAAGTGGCACCAAAGGAGGCAATGCAATGACTGAACCTGCAGCACCACCTTGCTCTCCCCTTATTTGGGAGTGCTGTCACAGGCAAGCAACAATGATAAGTTTCTGCAAACTCATGTCCTTTTGACTCTGGGAGGAGCTATGGGCAGGTAACAACCTTGAAACCGTAGGTGGAAATGAGTCTGCATGGACAGGCCACCTTTCCACAGGAAACTTTCTTTGGCCACTGGCACAACTCCAGGATGCACTCCAGGCTGCTGCAGCTGGTGCCTGGGCAGCCTCCATTGCTTCAGAGGCTGGGTCCTCACTGCCGTGTCCCAACCCAGGCTCTGCAGAAGCAGCACCTTGCCCAGAACAACCCTGTCAGCACTGGGCTCATGAGGCTCAGGGCTGCAGTCACACAGAGGAAGCACAGCAAGTGCTGTGCTCACGTAAATGAGCTCTGCAAACTCAGGCAAAGACAAGCCAACCCAGCAGCTCGCAGGATCTGTCTCGCTTCCCTCTGTTCCCGCACTCACAGCACTCTCTGAGCTGATTCAACTCAGCAACCACCAGAAAATGCTACAGGATTCAGGGATGAAGACATCACACCCTCTTGCCACTGCCCCACAGGCTGTATGCTGGCAGGACACTGTGATTTTCACCTTGTCAAATCCCTTGGCTCCTCCGTGCAAGCTGTTGGGCCCGTTGTTGAGGAACAGCTGATACTCCTTCCCGTCCAGGGTGAACCTCCCGTTGGCAATCCTGTTGGCAACACGGCCCACAACAGCACCAAAGAACGGGTGCTTCCTGGTGTAATCTGGCTGGGGAAACAGCACACAGTTAAACAGAACCATTGGAACAGGACAGGTGGTCTCCAGAAGTGCTTATGGACCCAGAGGTGTCTCTCTCTGCTTCCCTCCAGGACTAAGTATGTGACTGCAGTCCCAGGATTTCACAGGGCACACAGCTCATTAGTTGTGTGCATCTTTGATTAAAACAGCCTGATGAGATCTTGTATTCTTTGCAGATTCGCAGAAAAGGCCTCTGTCACTGCCAGTCAAGGGGTGACTCAGAGCTGCCCCAACAGAGTGGCACACTGCCACCAGTGTCCCTGTTCCACACCCACCACAGAGCCCAGGAGAGGCAGCAGGAACTGTTATCTCTTCACTCTATGATCTGGGGGTGGAAGGGGGCCTTACAGGCAAGTTACACAGTGTGGCAATAAACCAGTAACTGCTGGTTAAATTGCCTGACTGTGGTTATTTCGTTTCTTTCATTTCTATTTTTTTTCAAAGAAACATATTAAGACCCACCTTCTAAAGTGTCAAATCCTAGGACAACATCTGAAAACTGCCCATCCCTGTCTTTTGTCTCCAGAGTGGTAATGATGCACCCAAAAGACAGGATCTCCACTCTCACGCTGTCCGACAGTAAGACGAACTTTTCCACCTCTCCGCCTCCCTCCTCCGGGGGCATCCGCCCGAACGCCTCTCTCCGCACCGTTGTCATCGCTCCTTAAAACCCGGCCACCGGCAGCTCCGGCCAGGGAAGCAGGCTCAGGAAGAAGAAGCAATGGCGGCGGCAGCGGACCACTCCCAGCTCCAAAGGGCAGCCAGGACAACCTTCGGCCGCCTCCCGCGCGGGGCGGAGCCGCGCCGTGCCCGGCGGAGCGGAGCGGAGCGGAGCGGAGCGCTGGGCATCCCGGGGCTGTCACCGAGGGGCAGCAGCCTCCGGGAGCTGGCCGGGGACAGCGGGAAGGATGTCGGGGGCAGCGGGAAGGATGCCGAGCGGAGGGAGGGAGGCTGCGGGTGCTGCCGGGCCGGGCAGCGCAGCTGCCAGCGCGCAAGTTCGGGGACCGAAGCATCGCCGCCAGCAGCTCCTCTCCCCCACTTGCATCACACCGACACGGCTTTCACGGCCCGTGCAAAGCGCGGCATGACAAAATACTGTTTTCTCCCTTTGCGCCTTCCCTTAGCCCCTCCACAAGAGGCACAGTGCAGCACTTGCTAATGGTGCTGTAAATCAGGATCTGGGCATTTGCTGGCTAGGGTGTTACTATCAAAGCTGTGGCTCTGACCCAGGCTCCATTAAAAATCATCTTCTTTTAAAATATCGATTTCTGCCTGTCTTTGCAGGCATTTTCAGTCTGTGAGGAAAACCACAACATTCAAGTAATGTGTGTGCGCATTTTTGACTTCTCTTTGCAAGGGTCAAGTACAAGGCACAAGAGCACCTCACTACAATTTGATATGGTTGTATTTCTATGAGGGGCCATTTTCAAAATTTGTTCAAAGAACCAATAACTCCCACCAAAAAAAAAACTCAACCAGTCAACCAGTGGTTGCTAAAAATTAATTTCCAGCACTGCCATCATCTTTTGACAAGACCAACTACAAATTCCAAGCCAACACACAAACAAAACCTCCCACCCATGGCTGGACGGAGATGGTTTGGAAACCTTAACAACCTGTGCTCTCTATCAAAAAACAACATTTGAAGCAAACATACCCTTTTGTTCTGCTCATCATATCACCTCCCATATGAGACAGGATAGGGACCAACCTAAATGTGACAGCATCTGATGGATGGATGAGAGATCAGTCTCATTTACAACTGATTCATGGAATGTTTTCATGTGCAGAGCATTCCCAGAAATTCACTCTTTAGCACCTCAGCTCCCTCAACACCTCCCTCTTAATGTACTTCTCCAGAAATTGGAAGCATTTCTGCTCTGCAAAGACAAGATTTCATTAAGCTGTGGGGTTTTTAACACAACAGGAGCTGCCATTTTGATTTACTTCTCTGATTCACACCAGAGAAGGTCCAGATCCAACTCTTTGTCTGATGTAACAACCACAAACACTGATTTTCTCACCTCCCTTCACAGATCCAAGACCACTTGAGCCCCAGTGGCCATCTAAGGCTGTTTGATTGCAAAAGCAATACCAGAGACAAATCTGTTCGTGAACTAGCCACACGATTTTCAAGCTGGCAGATAAACTAGAAAAGAAACCAGCTTGCACAAGCCTGAATCCTGCAGAAAACACTATGAAGCAATGGCAGCTTCAGGATCTGAGCAAGGTATTCCAAGAGTTCTGCTTCATGACCTTGAGCTTTGCTCATGGCTCACCTTTGCTTGCCTCCTGCCCCTCTGCCACTGGGGAATGGGGGAGGTGGACAAGGGGAGGGGCAGGATACAAGTGTTCAACATCTCACCACACTGGATTTTCTTTCTAGTCATTCCTATTTTTAAGGAAGTGGGGTTTTGGGGCCTGGTTCACTGTGGCACTGAGTTTTGCTAACACTGGTGGTCAAATGCAAGCTCCTTTTATTATTCTCTTCTTTCTTTCCAGAAGAAAACTGCAGTACTGGGCCTGAACACACCTGGCATTGGCAGCAGGGCTCTTCCACAGCTGGGGAGTGCTTGGAAGAGTTTCCTGTTAATCTCTGAGACTTTGGTTTCACTTCTCTGCCTTGCAGCTCTGGACGAGCAGCTGGGCAGTTCACCAGCTCTCTACTCCTTATCTGCCCCCTCTCTCAGTGAAAATGCAGCAGCCTTTCCCAAGCCAGAATGTAAAAGCTTTGTGAGGAACAAGGATTTACCTGCTCTATCACAGCAGGTATAGAAAAAGTGTGACATGGAGGCAGGTTATGTGCCTGGTCCCACTGGTCCCAGCTCCTCTACATCAGGCAAGATACTTCTGTTTACTAGCAAAGGTAAGCTAGGAATTCAGCCTGTGAGTGATACCTTTCCCCCATCATAGAGCTGGTAAAAAGGCACACTATGAAAAAGAACCGGATTTTTAATTTTTTTGTTCTTTTTGAGAGGGAGCCATTTAACACACAGTCAAGTTCTATCACAAAATAAAGTTGTTATGAGAAAAATTACAGAGGAAAATTTATTTCCCTGGGATCAGAAGTTTGGAAATTCCAGATGCCTGCAGGGCAGCTACCATTTGCACAACAGAAGTGAAGCATTGGATTTTATGCATGCTTATGCTATTTCTGTAGGAATACTTTACTTTTTCAATATATTTTTCAAAATACTGTGCTTTTTTTCCCTGATGTTTTTCTTTAATCCAAAATAAAGTAACTTTTATTAAACGGCTACAGTCAACCAAAACTCTGTCTCTATGAGAAGATCTTTTTTAATTTGGTCATAAAGCACTTCTGTAGTAAATTACATCACTACATTTCCTTCCTTAATTTTGTCTTTATGTTAAATCCAGCTCTGATTTTCAGTTTATTCTGGACACAGAGCAAGACATGAGGACTCAACTGATTAAGAAAATAATTTTAAAGGGCAGTTCAGGTTTCTGAAGGGATGTGTTGTGCTTGCTTAGAGGATGCAACTCTGTTCTGAGTTACCCAGCTCCATAACCTTGATTTTCATCAGAGCTGCCTTCTGCAATGGAGCGGGAGAGTGATGTTAATGCTGCTCACCATCCTTGAGGCAGGTGACATGTCTGTGTGTGTCCTGTGGGGAAACTTTGCAAAATAATCCTGGGCCAGGTTGCTTGGACCAGATCTCTTGTTTTGGGGAGCCCAGGGTATTTGTCTTGGCACCATGAAGTGGTGCAGCTTTGCAGGAGAGGCCAGGAGATATTAAGCTGTTATCACACCAATGGCATTTTGATTTGAGCGTGACAGAGACACTCCAAGTGCTGTAATACTTAAGCAATGGCCAATGGTTACCGTTTGCTGTTGCTCAAGAAGCTTCCTTGTTCAATTACAGCAGCAGTGATGTGCCCAGCACTGCAGCTGGAGATGTGGGGGCTGGTTGCTGCACAGACACAGAGAAGAATGCAGACATCGCTTCTTACACCCTCTAGCACTACAAGGCTGTAATTAAATCCCTTTTTCCAACACACTCTGTACAAGCCCGAGGGGATGAGCTGGCATGTGAAGCCTGCAGGGAATTGGAATCAGCACGCAGAACAAAAGCGAAGACGTTCCCCCACCATTTTATTGTCTGTTTATTGAATGTATCATGCTGGGAACTTCCCGGCACATAGGCTTAAAATGGAGCCTCTGCTTTTTTTTTGCTTCATCTCTTCAGAGGCAAATAAACTGAGCCATTGATTAGGTTATTTTGGGATCGTGGCACGGCACAATTGCTTGCTGTCAGTCTGGCAGTCATTTCTCAGAAGCCTGTTACGCACATTTTATAGAGCTCTCGAAAACACAGAGCTACCCGAGAACATTTTACACAGCACGTTTCTGATGTGCCTTTGTGTGCAAGTTGTTTGTGTCTCGGCAGCAGCCAAAGAGCCATTCGGATGTGTTGGTTGCTATAGTAATTACTTTTCTTGGGAACTAAAATAATAGCTTACAGCTCTTGCAGCTCACTGCTGTGTAGGCTGCCTTGAACCAGAGACTCTTCCATTTTGTTTTGGAGGGGGTTGGGGACTCTCAAGTATGCTGAGAGACAGACTTTCCTTCCTATGCTTGTGCAGCTGATTTTGAATTTAACCTTTGCAGAGGATGTGCCACAGGTCTAAAGGCGCAAAAAGAAAAGTAGCTTCTGAAACAATAGGACAGCTTTGCAGCTGTGGTTTCTGATGGGGCGAAGATTTGGATTTGCTTTCCATTTATTGTTACTGAAAGCTGGTAGGAGAAGTACTGAGGCTCATGCTGAGACTGACTTTCAGGGCTAAGGACCCTACAAAACACTGGGTGGGAGGCTCAGCTGTGTTTCAAAAATGCCTAAGCAAGCCAAGCAGGAATGTGACAAGGAGGGCAGCTTTGCATTGTTCAACATTTTTCTCTCTGGTGAGGTAACTACTGTACAGACCTGCATCTCTGGAGAGGGCAAGGGGGTCTCACAGTGGACAAAACAGCCTTTCAGAGCAACCCAACAGCTGACAGATGCCACCTCCTCCCTTCCATCTGCAGGCACAGAACATTTCTGGGTGACATTTTAAACTTCATGAAAGGACACCATGCAGAAGCATTTCCCAGCAGTAGGACAAACCCTGTGCCCATGGCTCTGGGAAGGTCTTTAAGTTGCTTTGGGCTCCTGGACTGACAAAGCAGGGATTTCTGTGCAGCTTGCAGCCAGGTGGGCTGGCACAGCACAGCACATCTGGATCTGCCAAGGAAGCAGGAGAGAGGCAGGGGCAAGCGGCACAAGAAGTGATAAGCTCGATTAGCCTCCTGCATCATGAAGCAGCTGCAGGTTGACTGCAGCTCAGACTCTTGACTCACAGGGGTTGACCTATATAAGGGTCCCAGCACCAGCAACAAGTACTAGTTTGGTTTTGCAGTCAGAGGCCAGCAAAAGAGGAGGAGGATATAAAAAAGGAGTCAGAGAAGGGGGCAGGAGGAGCTAGGATGAAAACAGAGAGAAAACAAGTAGGGAAAGCATTTTACCTCCCAGTGCTGTCCTAGAAAACTTGCTCTGAGATGTGCACGTGGCTGCATTGGCAACTGGCAGAGAGATGCCAAGGGGAGATTAGAGCATCATCTGCTAAAGGCTGTGAAGGCAAAACAGTTTCTGTTCAAGCAACAGCTACACAGAGGTGCAGGGAGGGGGGTGTTTGGGGAAACCACAGGGCAAAACTGGGCCTTCATGTGCGAGGGGGATGTGCTTGTCTTGCAGGCAGCAGGTGATAAGAACTTACTCCCCACGAGTAGATGTGCAGATCTACCCCCCACTCCCTCCCCAAATTAGGCATAGCATACACACAGGTTTTGTGCCTGCACAGCTCTGCAGCTAAGGTGCAGTGCTGTTTCAACAGAGCTTGAGCAGCAGGGAGTTACACGAGCATCCTCACTGTCCCCAGGCAATGCTGGATAAAGGACCCTTTGCCATGCCCACCTGTTTCTTCTGTTTGAGGCTTGAATTTAACACTTCTGATGCAACTAAAGCTGGGTTTCCTATGGCCTTTTTATAAACCTCTCTAGTTGTTTTCTGCTTTTGTATCAGAACTTTTGGTGTCATTTTTAGTCCTGGTGGATTGTGGCATACCAACAACTTAAAATTGTTCCTGAAGCGCACCAATAGAAAAATATTTAAGATGCAAAATCCTAAATGCAAAGAGGGGAAAAAAAAGAGTATTTATCTGGCAAGATGCTTTAGGAAACAAAAACACAACTCAAAGGCATGTGAAGATAAAATTTCACAATCGGTCCAGTGTATTAACTTGGTTCTGTAGATTACTGTCTGTCTTTGAAACATACCACCTGTACTGACAGTGGCCAACAGCTGCAGTTTTAGCAGGGTAACCAAATTCATTTCTTTACCCACAATGGGTCAGGTGTGGGACAATCTTGGCTTTCCTTAAACAGGAAATCTGCAGTTGTTGTGGGGACTTTAAATCATAATTGAAAACATGATCCAACTATGAGATACAGACTCAAGTTACCACAAAGTGAACAAAATAATTCAGACTGATTTAACCACAAAAATATGACCCCTGATTTTTAAGTCATGGCTTAGGGGAGGAACAGGGCAGGCCTAATTTATGACTCTTGATTTCTACTGGTCTACAGAATTATTAATGAGAGTATTTCTGGACCACTAGATTTTTCTTTGGGTTAATTTAGGACTCAACTTTTGTTATTAATTATTTGATATTTGACATTTGCAATGAACTGCTAGTGACTTAGAACATGTGCTTTAGGCAGCCTTGTTATATTAAGAGCAAAAGCTGCAGCTACGTTAAAAATTCAGGAAGGCTGCAAAAACTTTTCTCTACTGGAGAAATAGTTTGTGCTAGACAAATATTCTTGCTGGCATAATAATGATTTCTTCTCAGCAAATACATCATAAGATGAAAAAAAAATCTCAAAAGTTTGCTCCCCTGTATATCATTAAATGACTTATCTTACATCACCACAGTGCAGGTAGCCTGTCTAAACGTGTGGCAGCAGCTGGACAATGCATGAATGCTCCTGGAGTGTGAAAAGCTGAATTGCCACCCAAGAAAGTGTGTCAATGGCACCTTAGGGACATGCTTCAAGTGCAACTTCCTACCCAAGCCACTGGAGCTCTGAAGGACAGCAAAGATGCTCCACAGCCCTTATTTCTATAAGCAGCATTTCCTCAGGCAGGGAGGTTGTGCCAGCTGAAGGAGTAGTCCTGCAATAGCTCAGGTGGTGAATTTTGTTGCAATTGCACAAGAGAAAGCTCAGTGCAAGATACCGACCATGAATTCACTGATCCTGATCCTCCACGCCCACCACAGCACCTCAGCTGTGGCTGCCAGCAGTAGCCATGTCACTGTCACAGGTTTAGATGTTGTCAGTTAGGGCAAAGCACAAGTGGGAATAATTTAATTTAATTTAATTTAATTTAATTTTTCCTCCTTGTGAAGCAATACTTGGTGGACACACCCCCCTTTATTACAGTCAAAATCCTTTTGCTTAGTGTTAGGCTTGGGGAGTCCAGGAAGGTGGCAAAAGTAATGCCATAGAGGAGTTACAAGGGATTTATGTCAAGGCTATTGCAGCTAACTGGGTGGAATGGTACAAAATGTTTTGTTTGGCTTTAGCCAGCAGAACCTTCTCTGGAATAGGTAAAAATAAGCAGAGACAACATTTTAGTGATAAACAATAGAACCAATCCTCATGTACCACATCCAGCACAAGGACATCAGTAAGCAGAACTGCTTTGGTCTTACAAAGTGTTCATGCTGTGTAATGTGCATTTAACCCTTCTGGGAACCCAAGCAAAGACAAGTTTGTGCTCTGGGGTGGTGCATCTTCATCCAGCACAAAAGTGGGGAAACCTCTGTACTGCACCCAGCCTCACCCTGCAGACATCCTTGCTTACCAGTCGGATCAAAATCTATCACCAGTTTGCATTCCTGACACAGCAAGCAAAGTAGTCCAATGCTGCTGCTCCATCCTGAATGGAAAGAGACAAAGGAGGTCAAGATTAGAAATAGGAAAAACTCATAGGAAAGCAACTGGCTCTTAAATTCTCTTGCTTTGATATTGAGCTTTATGCTTCAGTTAAATTTTCACCATCAAAGAACAAAATGCAAACCACCAGACATCAATTAAATTACTATTTTAGTCAATCATGTCCTTTCTGGTAGCTCTGGTAGCTCTTCTTCACAGGTGCTTACCAAATGGTGGTTCTGAGAAGCAACCCCTGCTCCACTAATTAAGCACTGATAATTTTTAGGAACTTTAGTCTAATATTAATTCAGAATTGTGACCCCTTCCTCCTTTGGGGATGCAACACTCAGGAACAAAAAAATGCTTCCAAAATCTCTTTAAAATGGAGCAGCTGTTTTAAGATAGGGAGGACAGTCTGGGTATCTGGATACATCTGTCCCCACAGATGGCAGCTCAGGGTGTAAGCAAAGGTCAGAGCTGGCTAAGGGCATGGTTTGTGTTCATGGGACAGGAAGCATTTGGCTTCCTCAGCAGAACAAGCTGCCCTAGGGTTATTTTGTGTGAGCAGTCCTGAGAGCATTACACTGACAGATAGCCAGGCCCTCTTACCCTTGCACACCATGTGGGTCTGTCCTCTTTACTCTCCACACACCCCAATATCCTGCTCACTCCTCATGGTTCTGTGTCCACATTTCCTGAGCCAGGCAGGACAAGGAAGCTGTCTTTCTGACCTTGCACAGGGCACAGGCAATGTTTGTAGCACATCCACGTGTCACTGGAGGCATCCATCTCTTCCAAATATGATGACAATTCAGCAACCTGCCATCAAAAGGAAGACATTTCAGAACTGCAGTAATTTTATTTTACAGCTCCAAAGAAGCAAAGCCATCCCTGGATAAGGACGTGAAAGTGCTATTGCAGTGTCTTGAGCAACAAATGTTGTCTAGTGTTTATTCAGAACAAAGTGGTATGAGCCAGAGAGAGGAAGTACTGACTAGACTGGTTGCACTGTCCATCCAATCAGGAATGCTGGTAACCAAAGAAACCATAAAGGTAAAAAAAACAACCACCACCCACTGAGGGGCTCCCAACCTGGGTAAAAGCTGTGACACTGGGACTTTTATCCTTGCTGTGGCTGCACTAGTGCAAACAAGTGTAGTGGCTCTTGTCTGCTGCTGTATCTCTGCTGTGCTCACAACTGAAAAATCCCACAGAATAACCCATCAGGTTGCCTTTTTATCCTTTTAACAGATGGCAATCACATACCTGGTATGTAACAAAGAAAAAGAACAAAGCATGCAAAGTCAAAAATATATATAATGGAAAATGCCAAGATGAAAGTTGCAAATGTAGACTGCTTTTTTTCCCTCTCGTGGCTCCCTTGTTGTGATAAGGACTTTTATTTTACAGCCATTGATTCATTTTCTCATGAGGCCTCAGCCTCCCTTGGTGCACTGAGCAGGCTGTGCCCAGGTAGCAAAGAGGTGCTCAGGCTTTGCTTTTCTCCCACTCAGCCAGGGAGCCCAGGCTGTGCCCAGAACAGCTCCTCAGCTCTTCCTTCCGCTGGTAAAGCTGCCTTGTTTTCTTCTGAGCATTTTTCACTGCCTCAGGGAACGTGCAGTGCTGCCATGTGAGGTGAGCAGCTGCTGTTCTCTGCTGCAGGGGCACAAGAGTGATATGTAGACAGCTTTTGGCTGGATATGTTCTTTTTTAGGGATCATTTGGAATGCTTACGACCTGATTTCACAGATAATGCAATTTTATTTGGCACTCAGTTCTGGTTTGGGGATTTTATGCATAGTGTACTTGGACTGACTGCAATTGGGTTTGCCCTGGCATGGGAGCATTTAAAAATCATATTTTTCCAGTTGCAGTCAAAGGAATTAAGTTTTTTGGGATTTTGGGGGTTTTTTTGTTCAGAAGTACTCACGAGACAAGTGTACTTAAAGAATTAAACTTAGAGTTATTTGGAGTTTGATGCAGAGTAGAAAGTGGCAAGGAGCACTAAGTGATGTCCAGCCTAGATGAGAGCACGGACAAATTGAAAAGAAAATAATAATAAAAAAATAACAGAGAAAAACTTTCTAGTTCAGTTTGTCCAGGTATGCTGGTGTTTTCACCATCCCTCTGCAACCAAGGTAGTGTTACCCTCTGCTTTCCTAAACTGCTGAGACTAAATTCCAAAGAAGGAACAAAAACCCTGCAAGTGCAATGCTTTAGCAATGTAAGACACATTCCTTGCCACAGTGAACTAATAATGTAATTTAAATTACAGTAAAGGATGCAAGGAACACAAAGCACTAAAGGAAGAGGAGGCAAAATTGTCCTAGTAACAACATGTTCTTCCAAACTATGAGCATAATTATGTGATTGAAGTTTCTACCAGATTTGGGGCATTTTTTTCATGTCATTGTTCTTCTCCTCTTCATGCAGTTATGTGGTTGTACTTGACTGCATGGTGGTAAGCAAACAACACTAATTGCTATTCTTATTGGAGGGTAGTGGACTGAAACCATGAATTCTGTTTATCAGCTGCAGGTAATAAAAAATGTATGAAAAGATCTATTTCAGGCAGTTTTAGCATCTTTCTTGTCTCTCTCTCTCTTGTCTTTTTATACAAAAGAAGCAGGTCTGACAAGCAACATGACAGTGAAATCTTTCTGCTGAGTCAGATGCTCAGTTTCAAACTTACATAATTGGGGTGTATTTCCATATTCCTTCCCTCCTTTCCTATGCACGAGGCACAGACAGAGGGAATGTCTGCTCCAAGGCTGCTCACAATAGCCGAGTGTGGAAGCCTCAATGTTGCAACTTAAATATTTAAAATATCTTAACATCTCCACAGTGGGATAATTACATACTGCACTAAGTCAGCAAAACAGGGTCTGCTGCCTGGTGACACTGGAGCCCATATGCTGCACAGAAGAAGGCTGAAACTTTTCTGTTTCAGGGAACACCAAGTAAATAAGGATTTGGTCACACAGTATGTAATTTCCTCATTTTCAGAAAAGTAGTTCTAAAAACATGCAGGAAAGAAAATTTAATTTTTAAAGAAAATCTGATTATTGCAGCATTCCAATGCCATTTTCTGGCTCTGGTACATTCTGTGATTTCTCAGGCTGTTATTTTTTGCAGTGTTATGGTGGAAATGTCTGCTAAAATCCCAGAGCCCTATCACACAAAACTAATTTACTAGAAACGTCATCTGGCATGTAAGCCACATTTATGTCCACAGCAGAAATTTCGGTGGTGTATTTGGAAAGAAGTGCCAAGAAAAGAAAGCTGCATGTTCACAGATGGTATGTTCCTCACTGACTGTTTCAACCACAAGAGATGCATGCACAGCTCCAGCCCTGTGGGCTGTGTGAGCTCACAGTTGCAAGGTTTTTTTTGTTAAAAATAAAATTAGGTACAAGTATAAGAAATGCTGAAAGGAAAACACAAACTAAGAAATAAAGACCAAAGAGAAAACAAGGAGGTGAGAAATACAGCAAGTTAAGTTAAATCAGATGTATGTGCTTGCAGACGAGATGATGAAATGAGCTATCTAAGAGATGCAAATTCAGATCATGCCAGGCAGAATGGGAAACTGAACCTCCTCCAACTTCTTGGAGGAGTGCCTTTACTACTGTGTTTCAGGATAACAGAAAATGAGTAAACAGCACACCATTTGCTTTTCTTTCTAGCTTAAAAGGTTACAAGCACCATTTCAGATTGAACAATATGTTTTATCTGATACAAGTGTGGGGGGTTGAATTTTTCCCCCCACACACAGAGCAAAGGAAGAAAAAACTAATATTTATTTTGGCTTCTGAATTCTTCTGAATTATTTCTCTCCCTCTTATTTGGCTGCTCAACTGAAAAAGCAATCCTATACCCATTCTCCATTGATCTGCTTCCAGCTGGGTTCCACTCCACATCCCTCTGGGTTTGGCAGCCACAGAAATTAGTTCAGGTAGGAAGTCCTGTAAGCCACTTACAACATTGGAAGTCTTCTTACTGTGCTTCCACCCATGAGGAAGCCTTCTCCTGGACTAACTGGCAAGACACAGACTGGTTAGGTGGTTTGCAAGATGGGTAGAAACAGGCTGCACTCAGAGGGTCATGATCCATGCTTGTAACTCAGGGTGGCAGCCTGTCACAAGTGAGGTCTCCCTGAGACTGACACTGGGCTCCACGCTGTGCATGCTCATAAAGATTTGGGTGATGGAACTTGCAGCACCTTCACCCAGGTTACTGATACCACAAAACTGGGTGGTGAGGACAACCTGCCCTATGAGGGAAAACCGAAGGAGTTACATCTTATGTCGCTGGAGGAGAGAAGGCTTGGAGGCAGGCGGCTAATCTCAATATACCAGAGTGCTGCAAAGAGGATGAAGGCTCTCCTCACAACGGACCACATGGAGAAGACCAGGCACAACATAAATTTTCTTGTGGTGAGAACAACCAATGACTGAAACACAGGGATGTGGTGGCAGAGTGCCTGTCATGGGAGGTTTCCAAACTGTCACTGGACAGGGTGCTCGATAATCTCATCTAGGCTCCCTCCCACAAAAGTTGGACCAATGATCTTTCCAGCTGCCTTCCAGCCTGGGCTGTTCCATGGTTCTATGATTCTATGCAGACAGGAACGGGCTCCTCTGCAGCTATCTTCAGCAACATCGCCCCGAAGAAGGAACCTAAGCAGCCCCACCGTTTGCCAGCAAGCAGACCTGCATGCACTACAGTGCCGGCTGTCCAGGCAGGTCTCCAGCTCACCGAGCTCGCGGGGACCACACTCAGGGCGCTGCTGTTTCGCAGCCGGTGGACGCCGGACCCCATCGGCCCTCGTGAACCTGCACCAACTTCTTGCTAGGGGCCGAAGGCCAGGTGTGGATGGTGAGGAGCGGTATCACGGCTCACCGAGGCCTCCGTGACCTTGGTAACTCATGGATGCCGTGGCCCTCGCAACCGGGACAGACCGGCCGCACCGCTCCTGGCGGATCCCCGGCGCCCCATCAGCCGGTGGCTCCGAGAAGGAGACAAAGGCGGCGGGGACAACCGGAGGCAGTGGTCGGCAAGGAAAAAGCCCCGGGGCCGGGGGCGCAGGGCGGGCGCTGGAGGACCCTCAGTGCGCCTCCCGCCGCCTCCCCCCGACCGAGCCCTCAGGCGCGGCGGCGGGGGGGCGGGGCCGAGGCGGCCCCACAGCGCGCTGACGAGCG
>VZTR01017672.1:27536-72006 GCA_013400775.1 Chaetops frenatus
GTTTCCCAGGCATGGAGGCGCTTCCGGCGGGGTGGGAATGGCGGGGGCTCCGGCAGGGTCCTTGCTCCGCTCCGCGCTCCCCGCCGCGGGCGTGCGCTTGTTCCTCACCGCCCCCGGGCATGGAGCGAGCCCGCAGCCTGAGGGATGGGTGAGTGCGAGGGATGTGGATTTTGGAGCTCACGGATTGCCGCTGTTCCACGGGCAGCTGGTTGCCTGTCGGGGTATCGCCATTGCAAGTTTTGTGCCGGCCCTGTTGCTGAGCGTAACTATAGAAACACCGAGCGGGGGGGGGGGTGGCGGCGGGGGGGGAAGCNNNGGCGGGGGCTGAAGCCGCGGCCGAGGGTTTCTTTCATCCTCCGTTCTACCTTTGTGTCTGGCACCACAGGGTGATAAGGCTGGTCTTAAACCACTGCTTCCTTTTAAAATGAATTTCTAATTCTGCTTTCTCCCTCTCTCACGAACACTGCTATGAGCACGATGGTTCACTTGGTTTGTTTTTTTTTTTTTTTGCTGCATACCTTTTCCTCATGCATTTGAATCTAAGTATCAAGGTAGTCCTTGACCCGTAAATTTGAGCTAATGAGACTTTTCTGTCTACTGTTTGATTTGTTATCTATTTGTCCATCTGATTGCAACCGTTTTTCTCCTTGATGGGTCTTCCTGTTTCTTACTTGAACAAGCCAAATCAGGAAAACATTGATTTAATGTCAGATCTTGAAATTTGGAATACCCGTTTTGTGGTTTGTTAAAATGAACTTGCTTATCACCGGGCTAAGTTAATGAGGCAGCATTTGTTGTTGCCATTTCTCCATCAGTTAAATCTATTGATAGAGAAGGTGCCTGCTAAATTTATTGTCAAGATTTAACCCTCTCCTGCAACCAGGCACTGCACAGCCACCCACTGACACCTGCCCGGGCTGATGTGGGAGGCAATCAAAAGGGTACAAGGGAAGAAAATGCTGCTTTCCCTTCTTCTTGCCCCACTTTATATGCTGAGCATGATTTCGTAGGGTCTGGGATATCCCTTAGGTCAGCTGTGGTCACTGTCTCGGCTGTGCTCACATGTGAAGCTGCAGGAGAAGCAGAGAAAGCCCTGATTCTTGCTCAGCACTATGGAAAGCCTCTGTATTATCAACACTGTTTTGAGCACATATCCACAATATAGCCCATACTACTATGGAGAAAATTAACTTTACCCTAGCCCAAACCAGCACATTATTACAAAAGTTTCCTGATACACTAACAAAGTACATCTCCAGAGAGAAATATTTTACCTTTCAAGAGCATCATCTCTGTTGCAGTCAAGACTTAATAATGTGCTCTGTCTTAAAGGCCAGTGCTGAAAGAAATCCATGTACTTGCTTAAGTTATCTCGAAAGTTTGTCATGTAGGAGAGCTGAACACCATGCAGTGAGTGTTTCAAGTCGGAAGGAGATTCTGCTTTTGCCTTTCCTCTTTTCTGCAGCATGTTTATGAAAGCAACTACTTCTTAAATTTCTCCTTTTCCTTCTTTCTGGGTTCTGGCTCAGAGCGTCTTCATGATGTCTCAATGTCTAAATTTATTCAAGATTACCCTTCATAGTAATGAGAGCACGGGGTATATAACTTCAGCTTTTGGATCTCAAGAATGGCATGTGCTGAGTCTTGTGAGTAAAAAAACTGAAACAAATGTGTAGCAAGTTGAGAACATGAGGGGCTCTAGGTAGCTGGCTGTGGCAGTTGCAGTGTCATTGACAATTTATTGGCAAAACTGTATTCACAGATTCACTTTTGGAGAGGGAGAAGTTGTCTTGATGCTGGAGATCAAACTGATTTCTTAAGCATAAGCTGTAGCATCAAGTGGAGATAACGAAAAGTGAATGACTGAGTGCTTTTGTTAATAATTTTTTGTGAAGATTTTAATAGCAAAATGCCAGCATCTATTAAGTAGAGTTACTTAATGTGAATTTTCATGGTTTTTTTCTCTGAGAGATGCAGAAATGTGCAGGAAACTTACTTGTTCTGTGACGTATCTTACTCGTTTCTCTGCAGGGAAGTGTTCTCAGCTTATAAAAGTTGTATGTGGTTCAGATACACAAGATGAAGGTAGGCTGAGAGGAGGGCAGAAGTGTAAGTGTCCTGGGTTGCTCAGAAGAGAGCAGAAAAAGAATAAGTAGAAGGAACTGTAGCGAATGGGGAATTGGGAGGAAAAATGGGAAATAATGGTGAAATGATGATGGGAAATGGATTTTCAGGGTGAAGAGTGATAGAAGTCTGGCAGCCTTATGATTTGTTGGGGTTTGTTTTTTTTTTATTTTGAGTTTTTTGGTTTTGCTTGGGGTTTTTTTGTGTGTGTGTGCGTGGTTATTTTTAAATTTGGTTTTTTGGGGTTTTTTTGTGTGTGTGTGCATGGTTTATTTTAAATTTGGTTTTTTGGGGTTTTTTTGTTGTTTTTTTTTTTTTCTCACATATGCCCTGGAATACCAGTGAACTGTACACTCATATGGATTATATGCTCTTGTATAAAACCTCTTTTATGCTAGGACTCCTCTGGAGGTTGATGGGGTCACTGTCCTGGGCTGTATTTATTATTGTGGCAGTTTCCTGTTCTTTGATTGTTGCATTTGGCTGAAGAAGCCCTTCATGTCTCTAGTTTTTTTGGGGGTTTTTTTTGGTGGTGTCTTTTGTTGTTGTGGGGTTTGTTTTGGTTTGATTTTTTGAAATGGGTGCCTAGTAATCTCTGTGTGAGATCCAGATGAAATCCAACACTTACTTTGCTCTTGGTTTTCCTCTGTTTCCCACTAATAGGGACACTTCTCGCAAGCCAGAGGTGTACCCGCTTCTTTATGGCTCATCTCCAGGCTGAGGAGCATGGAGAACCAGGAACAGACCAGGATGTTGACCAGGGAAGGAGCAGGATGTGTTCCTGCAGAAGTATTCAGTGGGACAGAGTGTGATTTGGAAGAATGACCTTTACAGAAGCAGTGCTGAGTGATAGTGTCAGAGGAATCAGAATTGCAGTGTGGCAGAAGGTCAGGACATTGGGATAATGGGGGCTGAGAGCTGTGTTTGAGGGAATTTAGAGGGCCTTTCAGCTCCACCCCTGATCCCTCTCCTAAATATCAGTTTTATTGATTAATGTCATAGTTATACAACCTGTAGCATGCACTTCCCTCACTGTCTCTGGCATACCTATTCCTAAGCATTCTTGTGAAGTCAGGAAGATTTGTTATCCCTGTTCTTACGGTTGGGGGAGTGAGGTGTGATGTCTAAATACATAAAAGGGCTATCAGCTGCTGCAAGGTAAAACAGGGATGTGATCTTGCAGCTTCTCAGCCGCTCTGTTGAAACTTCCTGCGTGCGAAATGGAAAGCAGCTCTCCTTGCAACCCGGTTGCTTTGTGTGGTGGTGTGGTAACAGCAACTAAATGCAATGAATTCAGATCTTGACCTATTTTGTAGTAACTTGTCCATTTCTTAAATGAAGTCCATCCTAGAAGATGGTTTTGAGTAAGTGTAAATCATCTTCCCTCCTTTGTCCTCCTTAAAAAAAAAATAATATCCATTACGTTCAGGCTGGTTCTTCTTTCAATTTCTCAGGTGGAATCTCCTGATGTTGTATTGTTTAGGGTAGGGTTTTGGAATGGTGTTTGCTTGGGTTTGGTTTTTTTTTTGTTTTGTTTTTTTAAGGATATTCAGATTGTGATGAACAGAGAGGAAAATAGAATAAACTATTTCAGTTGGAAGGTACTTGGAACAATCATATGGTCCAAATACCTGACCGTTTCAGGTCAAATTCAGAATTAGCAGAAGGGGTCAGAGTACAGGTATTCTTTCTGTAGCAGCTGAAATCATTGAAAGGACACAGTGGTAGAGAAGCCTAGTCAAAGAGAAATGATACCTGAACTCCTCATGCAAAACAAAGCTAAATGGCTAGGTAACTTTCCAGAGTATGGATTAATCTTAATTCCCTTCCTCTGTGTAACCCTACCCCCCAACCCTCCAAACCAACCAACAACAGTAAAAAAGCACAACTCCAAGATATACAAAACTGATACATTTTTCCATTGCCGTGGAACCTTAACTTTGTCTTGTCTGCTTGGTTCTTCTGAGACACTTCCCCCCACCTACCACCAGTTCCGTTGTACTGATAAAACAAATTTCAAGCCAGTTAAGAGGGATACAGAGAGAAGAAAAAATTGAGTGTGAATAAGATAATCTGAACAGTGAGAAACTTGTCACAGGGAATATGAAGGAGAAGTGCCATCGTTTTGCAGTGAGAGAAGAAAGAGAGATGGAGGATGTAAGTAGTAAAAAGACAAAGAAGCAGACGCTCAGAAGAAGGTAGTACAAATTAACAGGACTAATATGAGTATACTGACTGGAAAGTGTCTGGAGAAAGGATAAAGGATACATTTTTGTGCAAACAGTTGGTGAGAAAATTCTAATCTGAAATTGGTGAGCAAGAGAGACATCGTCCTACAGCCCATGGTGGCTTTCTTCCTTTTTGGAATGGCAAACTGTAATAATATAGTTGGCAAGAAACCATTGATATGTTTCAAGTATTGTCTGGAGGTATGTAGGTCACCAAAAAATGGATGTTAAAATGCTACAGCCATTCTTTGAAGCTGCTTCTGTTGCAGTCTTAGGTATGTGAAGTCACTTGTTTGTACTTCATCTCCTTGGATATGTGAGTGCTTCCCTTTGTGCCTCAGCTTTGTTTCAGGGTAAGCATTTTTATGCTCCTAGTTTCTTTCCTGAGGGAAGCTTTTTCTGTCCTTGTTACTGGTCTTAAGCACTTCTTTGAGGAAGTCAGTTCCATTATCTATTTAACTGACTGCATTTTCTGTTCTGCGTAATGATTCTTCAAGAAATCATTACTGAGCTTTCAAACCCCCTTAAGATATATATTAATGGTACAGCCATAACATTGGCTACTCTGTTCTCCTGGCTTCGGTGAAGTGCAAGTGTGGTGTTCGAGTTTTGCATGGGGCTTTGTGCTCTCGTGGGAGCTGAGTTACTGAAAGACTCCTTTGTAGGCAGAGAAATACTGGTGGTTGTTAGTCAGTGTGTGAGCAGATGCTTTGATGTAACCTTTGTCTGGGTGCCAACTGTAGCACATGTAGCTTTCAAGATACAGTGGCTGTGAGATCTTGGTCAAAATCCTGCATTGTTCGTCTCTGGGGAGAAATTCCAGCAGCAGGTGGGTGAGCTGTGAACATTCTGACCTTAGCTGTACACTTTACACTCTGCAGACACATTTTGTTTTTCATGTGGTCTGGTGGATTTATCTCTCCTTCTAGAGGAAATCAAGGGTGATTCTAGATTTGCTTGATACTGCAGCTCTGTAGCTGCAAAATTTGACAATAATATGTGTGTCTGCCCTTTGTGAAGACTTCTTTTGCACCCACATGTATACATGTGACATGTCTTTCTATCTTTCACCAACCCATGTGCTCTGTGAATGTTAGTTTGAGGCTTCCTGGCTCAGGACTGATTTGTGCTTGGTTCTTGTGCTGCTGTTCACTGCTGGCTAGAAACTATTTGGAGTAAAGCAGAGACCCTCTGATTTGGCCACCTCCGTGGTTTTATGTGTATTAAAGAGGTTCTGAAATTCTCTGTAGGTAAGTCCTTAAGTTCATGGCAGATGACTGAGATTTCACTTGTTTGTGTTTGGGGGTTTTTTGGGGGGGAGGGTGAGTTGTTCTGTTGTTTGATTTGGGGGAGTTTTTTTGGGTTTTTTTTATTTCATGCTTCTCGAGCTTCTGCACAGGTTACTGTAATGGCAGTTTTTGATTCTTTCTAAATTTCTTGCTAAACCTTGCTAAAAGAATGTGTTCCGTATGATGTTATGGGAGAAGGAATTTGGGATTGGAAAGCCAAACACTGCTTTAAAGACAAAAGAGAGCAAAGTTTGTATTTGTTGAAGTTACAAGAATAATTCCAGTCGCAGAAGTGCAGACACCTGTATATGTTCATATAACTCATGGGTAATGGATTTGAAGATGTAAGTGTAAAAGTCTTAATTTTTGAGAGAATTTGCACTGTTAGAAAGATTTCTATCTACTAATACCTGCTAGTAGATAAAAATGCAAAGGGATATGCATAACAAAGAAACACGAATTGAAACTAAAACAGAAATTTGAGCTGGGAGGGGGAGGGAGATTGAAATACTCCTCTGAGTATCAATTCTCTGAAAAGCTTGATGAATTATGGAGATATTGTTTCAAAAAGGTAGTGAGTAGTAAGTACTAAGTTGCTAGTAACTGTACTCCTTGTGGTGAGTCTGCTCCAGTGAGCAAATGATTGCTTGTATTCACCATGTGATTAGACAGAAATATTATTAGATGGGATTTCTCGAGTGTATTAAAGGAACCTAAAAGGAAATGCATCCCCCTGGCACTAGCTGGGATCTTAATATAGTAGCAAGTATGCAGGGCAATGAATAATTGATGTAATCGTTTTTGATTGTTCTGTAGACTGTAAATAAAGTAAAGGTGCCTGTTATCTCAACATCTTAGAGTAATAGTTTTTGCAGGAAAAAGTGCTAGTTATTGTTAGTTTTCTCTTGAAGGTTTCCTCAGGTGCTTCTTTCAGCTTTGAAAAGTATGTATGTGGGTTAAGAACCTATAAGCTGCAAATAAATTCTCTCTGTAGTTCTGTTCCTTCTGCAATTGCCTAGGCATTTGCAGTTCAAAGTATTAACCTTTCATGACTACTTTGATCACTGCTTCTGCCCTGCACCTGAGTTGATTGATTCAGGATACAAGGTAACTTATGCAAATATCACCAGTGGTGTTTTCCCAGCATTACCAGTTTTTATTCAAAGAAATGTGTTGCTGCTTAAAATGCTTTTGTACTGCAAACAAATAAAATGTAAGCTAAGCCTAAAATATTACACAGCAGATTGTTCTGACATCTGAGGAAGCCTGAAGTGCTGGCTTTTGATTCAAACAGAATGGTCAAATCCTTGATTTAGAGAAAAAAATCTGTAATTGTTTAGTGAGAACTGTATATGGAACACAGGAGTTAAACACACAAGACTCCATCTGTAGTTATCTGGAATTTGTTTTTTCCTGGAATCTGTAGTTCAAATGGACAGAGAAGAGAGGAACCTCTAACAATAGTAGCAATCATTGTGGTTACTTAATTACTGAAGCTCAATGCTCCTTTGTGCTACAAATGAGTAGTTTCAAGTTTCAGAAGACTGTGCTCCTGTTTAAGAAAAAGTGAAAAATTAACAAGACTTGATCCGTTAGATGGAACACATTGATGTAGTCATTAGATTTGAACACATCAACTTCGCACTGCTGTTACAAATATGAAATTTGGGTGCTGGGTGTTTGCAGTATGTTTTAGTGTGCCCTTTATTATCTCTAACTTTTTTTTATCATCCTTCATTATTGGCTAACTTCTATTGTATTGTATTGTATTGTATTGTATTGTATTGTATCCTCTGTGTCCTAGAATATTTAAGGTAAATTTCAGCCTTACTTCAGGGTTTTTATGGAAAGATGAGCTGATTCCAACCCAAATTCTTTAGGTACACAGAACTGAGACTGTCTGAAAGCAGCTCTGAAAAATATTCATGGTGAGAATTTTGTGTGCTAATGTATGATGTCTGGATCCATTAACAGTAGTCAGCCTTGTGGTGAAAAGAGCCCCATATGTACAGAATTTTTGAGTTTTTAAAAATATGTGTGTTCAGAATTAGAAGGCAGGTTGGGTTTATTTCAACCATAATCCAGAGCTGGAATTTTCTTGCATTGTGGAGCACAGTTCTACATCCATTGGAAAAATACTCAATTTGCATTCAGTTTACAGATGGCCCTCTTTTGTTCTTGCTTTTTAATTCTCCCAGTCTGTCTCAAAAAAATACCGGCATCAACAAGCAGTGTCAGAAATATTTTAGCTGTTGGACTTGTCCTAATTTTTTTTAATGCTTTTAATGAATAGGGTGTGTGTAAGACCTCCTGCAATTCAGTCAGTGTTAAATGGGCTGCTTTTTTTTAATACAAGAAAAATCTGTGTGTGTGCAAACAGATTAATTAAATCTGAAAAGCTTTTTATTTTAAGTAGACTTCAGCAACTGAACTTGGAAATCCATTTGGAAAGAAAAGTTAAATTATTTAACACATGCTTAGGTTGGCATTTAGATGGCTGCTTCTGCACCCAGTGTAGCGTCTGCCAAATATTTAATTTTAGTTAATGATAGCAGTATTCCTTGCTCTGTGTTGAATTTTAAAATGTCATTTTGTTGCTAGGATGCCGGGGGAAGTCATCACAAAGTCTCTGTTTCTCCTGTCGTCCATGTCCGAGGGCTGTGTGAATCTGTGGTGGAAGCAGATCTCGTGGAAGCTCTTGAGAAGTTTGGAACCATATGGTATGTCTTTGTTAAGAACTGTTTGGAAAAAACACATGTCATAAATGGCCAGCATGGGACCTGGGAACTATTTTGACTGAGCAGGAAAACTTAGTGTGATGTTTCCCTCACCAGCTATGTCATGATGATGCCGTTCAAGCGCCAGGCTCTGGTGGAGTTTGAAAATGTGGAAAGTGCAAAGAAATGTGTGACATTTGCAGCAGATGAACCTGTGTACATTGCTGGGCAACAGGCCTTCTTCAACTACTCCACAAGCAAGAGGATCACTCGGCCAGGGAACACTGATGACCCATCTGGTGGGAATAAAGTTCTCCTGTTGTCGATTCAGAATCCTCTCTACCCAATCACAGTGGTATGTTTAATCTTCTTCTTTTTTTTCTTTTTCTTTTGCATCTTCACATAGGTAACATGTATGTTCTTCAATAAAGGTTTTTCAAGATGATTTGGTCTTGTACACATATTTTGCAATGCATTTGAAGACTGCAGAAGTGAGGATTTTGAAATGTTTAAGTTGCTGCATACTTCTGGAATATTTCCAAATGTGTTGCCACAACATCAAGCTTGTTATTGAGCCTTTAGGCTCTGAGTGGTGTATGTTTAAAGAGCAAGTGATTTTTCCAGTAAGGAAGGGTTATTTTATTGCAGTCCTTAAGTATTTCCTTTGTGGAAAGGTAAAGCCTTTATGTTCTGGTGATCAACTCCAGTTTGATGGAATCTTCCTCACTTTTATATGCGCAAACATATTTTCCTTTACTGTATTTCAAGCTGTACCATTTTTACAGTTGAATCCTAATTTATTGCCATTTATTGCAATAATGGTACATGTACATGGTTTTTTAAGCTACAGGGGGTTTTTTGTTGTTGTTATGTAAGAATTTATGTTTTATCATGCATTAAATGCTTGTATTTTTCATCTGAGATTTTATAATAGATGTTGAATTGCACAGAAATATTTCAGGAAAAAATTTAAAATTGTGTACTATGATACAAGTATGAATCATTTGTTCTTAGGGATGCAGGATGGTATGGATCAAAGTGTTTGAGGTATATGGCACCGAGTAACTTAATGCAAGCATTGAGTTTTGTTTAATGTGCTGTATATCATGAGAGCAAATTGACTGCAACTTAATATTCCTCCTGAAATTACCTCAAGTAGTCAGTTCCACATCATGCTTTCTGCTTCACTGTCTTGGGAGTATAGATAGCTTTTTGTCTGTTGATTCATCAATGGGTGATGAATTTTCTTTCTCCTGTCAGTTTCCCTTATAGAAAAGCAAGCCGTGGTATGAGTTGCTTTTTAGTGTTTAAAAACAAACCTGCTCTGAGCTGTGTGAAAAAATTCACTGACTGAGTTAAAGTATTCTTTGCATGTGACTATAGTACAAAATTTGGAAACTGTTTCATTCATGCATTTTAAATTTGCCTTAAGTGAGCCGCTGAGTTGAAGGTGGATGGTTGAAGAATCTGGGAGCAGAAGCCTGGTTCTGGGCTAGGAGAGTTCCATGGGAATTCTGAGGATGAAGCCTCTGGCATAGTTAGCTCCCTTTTAAAAACAAATAACACCCCCTAGCCTCTTCCTTCCCACTGCCCCCAGCTGTTTCTTTAGCATACACAAATGAGTGCTAGAAGCAGGCAGATTTCCAGAATTACTGGCAAGCATCAGAGCTCATTGAAGGCAGCTTAGTCACAGCAACTGGGGAGAGCAGCTGTGTCTGTAACAGCAAAAAATGTGATGAGAAAAATACAAATTTTGCACTTGTTTGATAAATTTTAAAAAACAGTTAGTTTAAGAATGCCTCAGGCAAAGTCTGCATTATTAAAAAAAACCCACTCCCCAACAAAAGAAAACAAAAATCAACAAACAACCCTCCCCCTCAAAAAAAGAAAAGACACAAAGCCCAGCACTACTTATTCCACTTCAACACTCTTCTCTTCCTAAATTTGAACTACAGTCAGAAAAATAGATGAAAAATTGCAACCAGTTTTAAGTGGCAAGTCTGAATAACTGCAGTAAACTGTTTTATAGTTTTGAAGAGCTTTACTTTAAAAACAAGATAGAGTTTTTGGAGAGAAATTGATCTGTTCAAGGACATCTTGTGGCAGAAGCAAAATTGTTCTAAAATTTTGCTGCAGTCTGTTTCCTCCATTGCAGTTGTGACCAGCTTCTCTCTATCACAGAAGGGTTTTTTTTGAGAGATGTAACAGCAAAAGGCAAGAAGGGCAAATTAACTGTATTTAATTCCTAGTTACTTTTCACCCCTATGTGATAGGGGGTGTTGGTGTTTTGAAAAGTTTTGCCCAAGATGTCATGAACGGGTCTTTGAAGTTCCGTTTCCTTACCTGTGGGCAAAACTTTGTCAGAGATTTGTCTGTTCCAAGAGACTTTCCCCAGGTGGCTCGTGCTGCCACAGTCATTGCTGTCTGTTCAGCCATACCTCTGCTGGCACCCCTTAAACTTCTGAATCTCCTGTACATGCATGAGGAAAGTGTGATGGGCCTTGGCAATTGAAATGTCTTAAACTTAACTACCAACATATTCTGAGGTTAAGTAGCTGTGCCTCCTCTTTTTTTTTTTATGATATTCTAGTATATATATATGCTACTGCTTAATTTTTTTATAAATAGCCCACATTCCTGTGTCCTATGAATCACTTGATTGATTTGGTAATATAAAGTAACTGAATTATAAAACATAATTAAAAAATTCAGCTCTGTGTGTGGCTGCTGGTGAATGACACTGTTGGCATTTTGAATAGAGCTTACATTTTGACAGACAATTTTTTAGGTTTTAATTAAGGGGCTGTGACGAAGTTTTTTGAGGGACAAATTGTGAAGGAAAGTCATATGCCTGAAAATTAATGTCACCTGGAGCTGGAAAGTTTCTAGGAATCTTTTCTCCCGAACAGGAGAGATGGAGGACAGCCTTTTGTACTGCCAGATGTACTGTAAATGATCTCACACGTCTTATTTTTTATGGATTCAGGCTGTTGAGCTGTGTTTGTTTTAATTTTAAGAAATCCATGTGCCCCCTACTCCTTTGCCTCCTAATTGCTTCTCTATTCTACACAACATAATAATAAATATGCTTACTTCCTTTGCCCCTTCTCCCTATTGTCCCCCAAATTAACCTGAGAATGTACACCAAGATCTTGGAATGATCATTTTGGAGGTACTTGGTTTAGATAAAAAGAAAGGAAGGAGCATAGCACCCACTTGCAAGGTGGCTTGACTCAGGTGGATGAAAACTGGTGAAATTCTCTTTTTGATGAGCTGTCTAAGTTTACATCTTGAACTATCACTGGTTACTCTCTGAAAATGAACATGAACTCAGCTGCTGGAATCTTGAGAAATATGTTACAAGCTGCAAGTGTCACTTTGTCTCTCTGCTGTGGTAGAACTAGTGCAGGGCAATGCTTCCAAGGTAGCAGAGCTTGAGACATGGATGCAGTTACTGGGTTTTAACACAGTTGAAGATACTTGGTAAACCAATATTTGCATGAGTACTTCTTATAGAAGTCTTTTCCTGTTTTTCAGATTTGATTGCCTCTAGTATATTGACCCATAAACATGCCATTCATGAAAGTATAAATTGTAGAGGGAAAATAAGAAATGCAAAGTTAACAAGCCTTTGCTCTTGGGCATTTAAATGCCACTGCAAGAAAATATTCTGTGGACCAAAAGTGATTGGAATTTCACATCTGACTAAAATTTTTTTTTCCTTCTTCCTTAGGATGTTTTGTACACTGTGTGCAATCCTGTGGGAAAAGTTCAGCGCATTGTTATATTCAAGAGAAATGGAATACAAGCCATGGTTGAATATCCTTTTTGAGTGTGATTTTAAATATTTTTTGCTGCAGGTTCTTGACTCTAAATGGGTTTAACATGAGAATGTCAGAAAAATACCATGTGATTTTGAGACCAAATTATTTCCTAATTTCTGTCTAAGATGTGGTAACTTCTAATTTTTGTATGTCTGTAAGACAAAGTAGTACTTACGCATTTTGTCTTTGTAGGAAAATGGCATTGTCAACAGTGGTTGATAACCATGTTTATAGTCCCTTAGGGCTAATAATTGCAGACATGAATTATATCATAGACTTCACAGCCCCTTATATGCACCTTTATACACAAAAGTTTCATGGCTTCTGCCTGTGTTGATCCTCAAGAAATGGGTAAGGGATTGCAGAGGTGCAATTTGTCTTCTTCAGACTCTTCTAAAATAGTCCCAGTAGGTACTGCTTGTCTTACTGTTTTGACTTTATTAGGCAAAGGCCAGCTGAGGCATCCTTGACCGTGATTCTTGGGCATCATGTGAAGAAATTCCCTGCTCTATTATACACTGTTTACTCTATTTGCAATATTAAGTTTTTCTTGGGTTGAATGTTCAGAATTTTTGTGTGCTGCTGTGGTTTGCAAAGTCCAAAGTCTGATATGAATAGGCCTTCATTTATGAAACTCTGACAACCCTCTTCCTAAAGCTTGATTACCATCAATTTTTTAACTGTTATCTGGACAAAATTTGCCAGAGTCTCAGGCATTATTTTGTGATTTTAGATGCTACCAATGTGGTGGGGGCACTGATGATTTGCCAGGCAAAGGGAACTACCCTAACTTCTATTAAATCAAACTAATTGCTGTTTATCTATGTAGAAGACTTAGACTGTGTGTCCTAACAAACAATAATTTGACTTACTGTGTGTGCTAAGTTTGTCATAAATGGAGTTGTGAGGATCAGATGACTTGAACAGTTGGGGGTTATTCTTCATCTTGTGGAAGATTAGGGAAGTTGTGGGGAGGGTCCTGCACATACTCAGAAACTACCATCCTTATGTCCTTTGAATTAAATGCTGTAACATGCCTTTTAGTGAAAATAAAACCAGCCAGCAATTGAAAGAAAACTCACAAGTGTGAGTGAAGTAATGCAGCAGCAAGGTAAATAGTTGGGGTTGGTAAGGAAAGTGAGCTTCAAGACAAGCCTTATCTAAAAAGTTCAAAAATTTACTCAAATTTAAATGCTAATTGAAGTACCCACTACTTCTGCAGTTCTGGCCAGTGTCGGTTTCTTATAGGTCTGGGAAGCTTAATTTTTCTAAGTTCTACAGTGAACCTGTGTCACTTTAGAAGAAGTTGGGCTGCAGAGATGTGGTAAACCCAAGGCACATTCTGTTGTTTTAGACGACTTCCAAATGTCACTAAATTATACCAAGGCATGGTGCAAAAGGTCTGTTCTGCTGCAGAGTTCAAGCTTTCTGACACCATGTATTACTGAGTATGTGTGAGATCATGGGTTGTGATGTGCCAAGGCTCAGGTACATTTTTCTGCTAATCACAGAACTAATCTTGGAGTTTGTAGAGCATATGAAATAACTCAGGTGTTGGAGCCTGGTACATGCATCTGCCTGTTGTATTTTTTGAGGCAAGATCATTGTTTGTTCACTCAGTCTCTCTTTTAGTTATGTGGGTTTTTTTGGCTAATGAGCTAAAAAGGGTGTACCCTTAGTTCTTTTTGCTGTAACTACTGTGATAAGTTTGTGTGGAGTTCTTGTAGTGTATACAACAGTGAAATATCTGCAGGCTACAAAAGTAAAGCCATATCAGATAAAAGGGACATGAATAAGACACCTGGGGAAAAAGATCCTTAACCTGATGCGTATGTTTGAATCAGTGTTTTGTGCCCAGAAGGCGAAGGCTGCACTCAATGGAGCAGATATCTATGCAGGATGCTGCACACTAAAAATTGAATATGCAAGGGTAATGCTTGGACCTTCTCTTTTAATTTTGCTAGAAAAAACAAAAGTCATGTAGTCAAGACTTAACCTCTTCCACTTTTACTTTATTTGAACAGCCAACTCGACTTAATGTCATTAGGAACGACAACGATAGTTGGGACTACACTAAGCCATATCTGGGCCGCCGAGGTAGGTTCTGATCCATTCTCACTGTAGCTGTTTGACTGTACTAATGCCAGCCCTTCACACGTGGTCAGGCTGTGTGGCAGCAGTCCTTCCAAAGCAGGCCAGTGCTGCTGGAGGCTGTGCCACCGCAGGGAATTAACCCTGAGCCCTAGTGCCCCCTACTGCTGTGTGCTTGAGCCACTTAGTGCAACAAGGAGCCCACACCTCCAAGCACCTTCGCAGTTCTCAAGGACTTGCATTTCTCCAAGCAGCTCTCTCTCTTTGGAGGAGAGGAAACCTGGCACAGACTATTCCTTATAAACTACAAACTTGCACACTGCTTCTCCTTCGAAAGGACTCTTTTCCCCTATGTTGGACAAGGCATTAAGAAGGATAGAGGACTTCAGCAGGCTGACTCTACACTTCATCATGCACCACATCGGCATCAGCAAAAAAAAACCCCAAACAAACAAAAAAACCCTCTGAAAAACCTCAGACTTGCAGTTCACCTTGTCTGCATACTGCATGCACCACCACCACAAGTTTTTAAAGGAGGACATTTTCAGTACTTCAGATTTGTGTGGGATGAATAATATGATAGACTGTACCCATTCTCTTCAAGTTTGTATGTATGCTGGTCTTATTTCCCTTAAAATTACCACTGAAAAATCGAGAACCTCCAAAATTAAGTTCTTGTTGATATCATTGACATTGTAATCTTTTTATTACTTGCTGTATGTGAGAGTTGCATTCAGACTTAACAGTGTAAATATTGTTTAGTAGTAGGGAAATTCAATCCTTATATGCAGATAGTTGGAACTGAGCAGTGCAATACCAATAAGTCCCCTCAGCTATATTTCAGTAATAAAATAGGGAGATTCATAATTGGTACAGCCATACTGTCTCTTGAGTACTCAGCTGTAAAAATTCTCAGAACTTAACTCATGTCAGTGGAAACTATGATTATATATGTACAGTCAAACTGCTGTCTAGCCTAACTCTTGTAAAGTGTTTATTTAAAAATAACCAAAAATTTGTAACTATTGAGTGTAGTGTTCAGTAACCTATGTACAATAATGTGTTCAATGTAAAGTTAGAAAAGTGAAGACAATGTGACCAAGATAGAGTATCTACTTATCAAAGGCTACATGAGAACCAGGGCTTTGGCTGTCTCGAGAGATTTGCACTTTCAGAGTAATTCTGCAGAGACACTGGGCTTGTGAAACTGTTGTACAACTAAAAACTTAGGGCTTTTATTTTCAAAATGAAGTTCTTGTAAAAAGTTAACAAGGGAGCTACAGTATTGGTTGCAGCTTGTAGATTATGACTATTGGTATAGGGATTCAATTTTTTTTTTAAATTCTTGAGTCAAAGAAAAGGGATTCTGAAGAAACTCAAGCACAAGAAAAAAAATCTAAAGGTTTGAATTTGAAAAATTGAAAGGATTAATTTGACCCTTGTATCTCTTGATCATTGCAGTGTTTGGAGGCTGACTTGTAACACTGTGCATCTAATTGCATTATGTAATTGGTCTGCAGATAGGAATGACTGTATGAACTAAAACTTCCCCCGACTTGAGCAGTGGAAAATGAAAAACTTAGGATAGGTGTGGCTTGCTCTTTTCAAGAACTCTGCTCTTTTGTTTTTCTCTTGTCACTGTCTCTATTCTCTATACATAAGCACCCTATTACACATAAAAGGAAAAAATTAGACTTGTATTTTTTATTTTTTATACATACATATATATATATATATGTATATATATATATAATTACACATTGTATGTAGCATGATTTTTCATTTACTATTATCCACAACTATTTATGTGGACGAAGGGAAAGTAAGTTGTTGAATGAACAGTGAAATGTACTCAAGAAAACAGACATCTAGAGCAGTTTTGCTCATAAAGTAATCCAGGAGTTGGGGTTTTCTTTGAAAGAGTTTATGTATTTGTCCTTCAACTTACTCTTGCAACAGCATTATTTGGGTTTTGAACATAGTGTGACCTGAGCTGTAGGGCTCTCACTGCAGCAAAGATCTTATCACAAAGGAATTTCTTTCCAAGGACAGACATGCCAATAAATCCTTATGGAATTTCATACCTGCCCCTCAAATGTTAGGAAGGAAATGCATTTTACTAATGATTTTTTTTTTAAGAACTGTTTTTAGTTCTTTATGGTAACAAATTACAGACTTGCCTATAGTCTTTCTCCACTAAAGTAAACTTCCTAACAAATGCCTGCTGATATGAACCATATTGCATTAGATTTAATGAAACAAACCCACCTGGCTTAGTATTCTACTTGCTTTTAGCCAGAAATTTCAAACTGTAGTTTGAGCATTTCTTTTGGTGGTAATCCCAGCTTGCTCAGTGACTCAAGGACCTGATACAAAAACAAAACTAAAAATCAAGAAACCCAAGCTTAAACAAGATTATACAGAACCTTTCCTTTCAGAATTATTTTTAACACAGGTGAGTTCTCGTATTTCAATGCTTATTTACCCAAGGATTTGTACTGGCACAATCCAGGGCCTTTGTTCAATGAAGGAACAAGCGTGGGGCAAGGAGAGACTTGCACCACCACGAGGAGGAAACATTTGTCAAACTTTTCTCACAGAATTCTTTATTTGAAAAATGTGATTCTTGACTATATTTCACTGTGGGCAGTTTCAAAGCATTTAGTTCCACAGACTGGAATTACAAAAGTGATTTTTCTGAAAGATTATTTCTGCACAAATGCTCAAAATACTTTATCTGATTGCTCATTTGTTTTCTAGAGCCAAGAACCAGAGCTGTTACCCTGAAAAGGGAGTGGAAAAGTAAACTTGACAACAGTAATCTTTCTTCTATATATTTGAAAGTGTTCAGGACTGCTCTCTCTTCAGATTTAGTGCCAAAGTAAATATCTGACTTGGAGCCTGTCCTCAAAATCCTGAGCAGAAAGGGCCACATGTGTTTTCATCTTCCACTGTTGTGTAATCAAATAGTTCCTGGTTTTTTGGGAAAATACCTCCAACTGCATTGGGCTGGAATTACTATTTTCAGCATTAAATTTCCTGGGAATTGTTGTAAACTGATAAATGCTTTGACCCATCTTTCCAATGTGGCTTTTTTTTTCACTTGTAGGAAAAGAATTGTTACTTACCACAAAGAAATCTGGAAGTTTAGATTTGTTTGTTGTGTAGCATGGATCTAATTGGAAAATACAGCCTTGGCTGTGAGGCATTGCTTCCTTCCATTAATGTAGATCCCTTGCTTAACTTTATATCCTAGATAACTGGGTTTTCTTAAAGGATTGACTGTTGTTTAAGTGCATTACTCAGGGATACTGTCCCTCAGTTGAACTGTTATGTGCTGCTGATAATGCCACAATGTACAATCCTTTCAGCATGCCCATAAATCAGTAGGTGTTCTGTAAATATATATGTACACATATGTAATGCTCTCTGTTTACTGATTATGAAACCGTGTAATACAGGTTGTTGTTGGCTTATGCTGAAACTTCTTGAAAGAAGCCCACTTTGAAAATGTGTTGCTGTTGAAGCTAATATTATGATTCAGGTACTGTCTTTCAAAAGTACTGCATTTCAAATTTGTTTTAAGAGACACATGGGTAAATCCTGCTGTATGGTGTTTTCTATACTAATGTGTGGTGTCTGTTTAGGAGAACTATTGGGTATCTCCATAAACTTTAAATGTCTGCATCTCCTCATTGGCCACTGCCCCCAGTCAACTTAAGTGCAATTTGTTATACAGATGGCAGTCTTTTAATTTTGGTGTCCCAGGGCTACAGTTGTGTTTTTAGACCTAGAGTGAATGAGAAATCGTTTATAAAATTAACAAGGACTCAAATTATTTTTTCACTTCTTAACTAGAAGCTTTGTGTCTTAACTGGAGAAGTCAAGTGCCAGGTTGTGCATACTAAACTGGTTTCTTTCCCTTCCCACGTTAGACAGAGGGAAGGGCCGGCAGAGACAAGCTATTTTGGGAGAGCACCCATCATCCTTTAGACATGATGGCTATGGTAAGTAACATGGGATGACAGCTGGTTATGATTTCTTACTTGCTCTGTGGAATTCTAAACATTTAATCAATGCTTGGCTGTGGTTGCCTTCAGCATGAGCAGTTCACCTGCAGTGCTGTCATTCTGCCTTCTGAAGCACTGCTGGTTCAGTGAAATCCATGTGCATGCATTGCCTCACCTCTTCCTGTCACCCAGAGCACTTGGCTCTACAGGTTTATTCCTTGGAAGAAAGTTTCCTTTCAGTTGCTATCACCCTGGCAGTGGGTAGAAAATGATTGGGACAGCAGTTTTCTTCTGGAAAATGGCAACATAGCGTTATCCGTGGTTTGGTACAACAGAAATCTCTGATGTTTTTGCATGCAAAGCTATGAATTGTTGGCATTGGCACTTCTAATTTAGCTGATTCAGAAAAGGTACAGCTATTTAACTGTAGAGGAATAATGTTTTGGAATTAGTGCTATAAAGTACTGTATTTCTTACCAGTGCTCTCTGTAAAGCAAGACCTGCTGTCACTTTCATGTGCTCAGCGAGGACCTCAGGGTTGAGAAACAAATGTCCCCGCTCACATGTGGCTTTTCTAGTTATTTACTCTCTCAGCTGTCAGGTGCAATGTGATTTGTCCTGCTTCTTTCTTTGCAAAGGTATTTATGGTATTTTACAGTGTAGGTTAACATCCTACCTACTTTTTCCAAGGGTTCTTCAAACCTCCAGAATTTCCAAGCCCCACCTTGATTCAGTGATGTTCATTTTTTCATTCTTCTGATACATCCTTCTACCTTAAGTAATGTGTCCATCTCCTATACCACTGTCTCCCTTTCATTAGTGCTTTTTGCTGGGAAAAAAAAGACAAGGGGTTCCTTTTATACTTGATTTACATGAATGTGACATTATTTTCATCTCAGAAAAACAGAGATCCTCCCCTTGGTCTGTAATACCGACATTTTCTATGAATAGAGGTATTGCTTACTAGTTCTCATCACTAGAAGAAAAAAGAAGTTGTCTATTTCAGTGAAACTTGTCACTTTATCTACATTGGAAAATAGGACCACTTGATTTTGCATTAGTGCAGGGATTTAAGTACTCCTGTTTCTTCCAAATGAGCATTTTGTAGAAAGGCAGGCTTCTGCCTTAATCTCATGTCTTTGGGAAAAAGAGCTGTGTCATCTCCTGACCTCTGGCTCGCTCCTTTTGGTTTGTTTTCCCTACTTTGTAATATTCTTTCTTGGTGTCATGTAGCTCTGTAAGTAGATGGGAATATTTCTGAATGTTGATTTTAATTATTTCCTCTGATACATTTATTTTCAAATATTTTGCACGGTGCAGGGAAGATAATGATTTTTGTAATTACTGGAATATCTTTTTTCAGCAATTGCTGTAACCTTCTACCCCTCCTTTAAATATGCATTAGGTATGTGGGCTTTGATGCATGATTAAGAAGTGAAAATTATTTCAAACAATATAAAAACATGGTCTTTCATCTCCTTAGGCTCCCATGGTCCTTTGTTGCCCCTGCCAAGCCGGTACCGAATGGGATCGCGGGACACTCCAGAACTTGTTGCTTATCCATTGCCCCAGGCATCCTCCTCTTACATGCATGGTGGAAATCCCTCTGGGTCAGTTGTCATGGTTAGTGGGTTGCATCAGCTCAAGATGAACTGTTCAAGGGTATTCAACCTGTTCTGCTTGTATGGAAACATTGAGAAGGTAAGGCATAATTTATTAGAAACTTGGAAACTACCATAGTCCTTTTAAAATGCTTTGGAAAAAGCCTGTCTGAGATTGTCTAAAAATATATCCTAATATTTTATAAAACTATTGGTTGAGCTTTTTGTTGCAATGTCATTTTTTTTTTACCTTATCTGTCTCAGGTGAAATTTATGAAGACAATTCCAGGCACAGCGCTGGTTGAAATGGGTGATGAATACGCTGTAGAAAGAGCAGTCACACATCTCAACAATGTCAAGTTATTTGGAAAAAGACTCAATGTCTGGTAAATATGTTTTATCAGATTAATAATCTGCCAGTGGGCAGATGGAATGAGGTTACAAAGGGACAGTATCACGTTACTCTGTTATCGTTGTTGGAGTTATTATTTCCAGTTTGCAACTGTTTATTTTGGCTTTCAGCTGAAGGAGGGTGGATTTAAGTTAGATATTAGCAAGAAATTCTTCATTGTGAGGCTAGTGAGGCACTGGCACAGGCTGCCCACAGAAGCTGAGGATGTCCCATCCCTGAAAATGTTCAAGGCCAGGCTGGATGGGGATTTGAGCAACCTAGTCTAGTAGAAGCTGTTCTTGCCCATGGCAGGGGGGTTGGAAGGAGATAATCTTTAAGGTCTCTTTCAACCACAACTACTTAAAGATTTATTACTATTTATAATTTTATATATTTACATTTGTAAAGCATATTGTCATTACATGGATTGGCCACTAATAAATTGTATTCCCTAATGTGTCTTATCCATCTTTTCTGCATAGTTTTAAAGGAAGGCATCATATCCAACCCATCTTGTTCTTACTATATTTATTTCAAATTCTAAAGAAGCATCACCTCTTTTCTAGTTAGATTAACCTGCAAAAGATGATAGTCTTAATTATTTAAGAAACTTTATCCTTAAATTGCAGTGTTTCCAAGCAGCACTCAGTAGTTCCAAGCCAGATATTTGAACTGGAGGATGGCACCAGTAGTTACAAGGATTTTGCCATGAGTAAGAACAATCGCTTCACCAGTGCTGGCCAAGCATCCAAGAACATCATCCAACCACCCTCCTGTGTGCTGCATTATTACAATGTTCCCCTGTGTGTGACTGAGGAAACGTTTGTAAAGGTAAGCACTTGGAGTGATTGACATCCAGTGCTTTCTGGGCTCTGTCCTGGCTTTTCATGGTGATGCTTTTAAAAACAAATTACTGGGGTTGTTATAGCAGAGTCACTGGAAGAGAGCTGTTCTTTAAAGTACATTTGTAACCCCTCTGGATATGTTCACAATTCTGGAGTTACTGTCTCAATTTTATTTATTTGTATTTTTTTAACGTGAGAAACAAAATCTTGAAAATAAAGTTGAGGAGCTTAATGTGGGTTCTTTTTTTGGGGAAAAGGGAAAAGACACAAAGCCAAATACATGAAAATTAGGACTACAAATCACAGAGGATTTACTGACTCCCTGCTATGGTTGCCCCATTTTGGAATGGAGAAAAGCATGCACCTGGGACACTTGGCACAGTTGTATCCTAAATAAATTCTGGATGCTTAAAACATTCAATACCAGGCCTCTTTAAATGGAGGCAGTGGTAAGATTGCTGACAGTTCAGTGAGTTTTTTTTCAGTTCAATAAAATATATTTTTCCAACTCTGAAACGGAAATCTGGTTCCCAAGTGGTGTCCTTGTATGTACAACTTCAGAGCTACTGTATTAGAGTAGGAAAGTAGAACTGGTTATTATTTAAATACGTTTTTGGAGATAGGAGCAATATCACAGATACAGGAGCCTTGTTTTACATCCTACAGAATTGTGTTCTAAAGAGTTACCAATATAAACATATTTTTAAAATGATTTGCCGTAAATTCTTGCAGACTCTCTTAAAAAGTCAGAATCTTCCTTTTTGTGTGTCTCTTCCAGGAACTTGGAATTTTTGCTAATTTGTTTATGTGCACTTTTCCTGGAGTTTTACCTCTTATTTTATTTTTGTGACAGTTATGTGAGGATCATGAAGTTCTCAGCTTTATTAAATACAAAGTGTTTGACCCAAAACGTAAGTAAAATTTGACCAGTTTGGGAAGTTACTCAGTTCCAGTTTTGATCTGAGTATGCACTGTAAGGAGACGTTACTGATGCCCTCATTCCTGTTTTTATTTCTCATTTTGACAGCTTCTGCCAAAACACTGTCTGGTCTGTTGGAATGGGAATGTAAGACAGATGCAGTGGAAGCTCTCACTGTACTTAATCACTACCAGATAAGAGTCCCAAGTAAGTAAATTTTCCTCATGCTGGATTTTTTTTTCTGTGGAGAAGGACTTGAGGGTTCTGGTGGCCGCAACAGTGGTCAGAGGGCTGGAGCACCTCTCTTGTTGTGAAAGGCTGAGAGTGCTGGGGTTGTTCAGCATGGAGAAGAGAAAGCTCCAGGATGGCCTTATGGTGGCCTTCCAGTACTTTAAAGTGGGCCTGTAAAAAGGAGGGAGAGTGACTTTTGACATGGACAAATAATAACAGGACAAGGGGTAAGGGTTTTAAACTAAGAGAGATTTAGGTTTTAGATGTTAGGAAGATGTTCTTGACTGTGAGGGTGGTGAGGCACTGATACAGGTTGCTCAGGGAAGCTGTGGATGCCCCATTCCTGGAAGTGTTCAAGGCCAGCCTGGATGGAGCTCTGAGCAACTGGTGTAGTGTGTGGCATCCCTGCCTGTGGCAGGGGCTTGGAGCCGGGTGATCCAATGAGATGATCCCTTCCAACCAAACACTTCTATGATTCTTTCATAATAAATGTAGAGAAGTCTGCAATGTCTTGAACAGAGGAAGGATTCTTTAACTTACTCAGCTCATTGCTCTCAACTTACTGCTCCTGTAGTGTGTTCCTTTTGGAACCAGAAATTGTCAGGCCAAGCTGAATTTAGTTCCAAACTAGCAAGAATAGAGTGGGGTGAGTTTACCTGCTAAATAAATAGACAATAGGTCAGACCTGCACTGAACAATTAAGACAGTTTACTGGATTAAATGGAATTTTTCTAGATGTTCACAGACATAATTTTGAATCCAGGCCAGTGTCTAATATTATTTTAAACTACCTCCTCCTTACTGTTATGAGTTTGTCTCCCTGTGAAGTGTTAATAGTTCAAATCTTTTCTATTCCCCCACACCTCTGGTCCACCTTCTTAATAATGGACCTTAGGGGCAGATAGTATTGATAACACACTGTTCCCAATTTCAGTTTTCTCTCAGTTTGGAGAGGTAGAAACAGCAGGAAAGCTTTCTCTTTCAATGTGAAAAAGGCAAACCCAAATGGAGGTGTGAGTGTGAAATACACAGAATTGGTGAACTTCCCAGGTTATGGAAGGTGGATCAGGAGGAGAGCTGTGCCCACGGTGTGTTCTGTGTTGTTTCTTCACAGATGGCTCCAACCCTTACACCTTGAAGCTTTGCTTCTCTACTTCATCCCATTTATAGAGAAGAGGACAGCATGTTAAGAGCTACGTTCACCTGGATTTGCAAGTTAAAAACTACACTTCGTTCACAAAGCTCTAAAGTTGTTGTTCTAATGTTGCCTTGTTTCAACTTAATTCTAATATCTTTTATCTTGTTTTATAATAAATGGATGTTCCTTCATAAATACAAACCAGATTTTTTTTATTTTTGCCTCTGAGAAGTACATGTTGTAAGCTTACTACAAAGTTTGTATTTTGTTAGTGTAGTATCTTCAAATGTCTAAAGAAGCACCAGTAGGATAAACAGGATTTCTTTTCAAAAAATGAAATATATTTGCATTTTCAAAGTGTTAAAGATTAGCAAGTATTTTTCCATTTGTAGTCTTAATTGGCAGATAGAACTATTACAGCAGAATTTTAAATGTAGAACTTGTTTTTCAGTATGTTAAGTAGTGAAGTATGTTGCAATACTAAAAAGAAGCTTGTATTTATAAAATGCTTTGTCAGGTTAATGTTGCACATACTGAACTTTTAGTATTATAGACTTGATTTATAGTTCAGACAGAGCCAATGTAGAAAATGATTAAGTATGTACATGTGTATGGTATGAATTCATACTTATTTAAAGTGGTTTTGTTTTGTTTTTTTTTTAAATATTTTCCATTAGCATGATGCCATCTACAGCTAGTCCCACCGTAGGGGCCTTTTAAAAATTAAAATTGCAAGCCTGTATCAATGTGTTCATCCTCATTTTCCATAACTTAAATCTTTGGTGTTTAACATATCTTTTTGACTCTTTTTTTTTTTGGAAGCAGTTATTATGACATACTAAATGGTTAAACTTGGGGAGAGTGACAACATGGATTGCAATAGAAACCAAGGTGGTAAAAATAGTTATAACAAAAAGAAAGCCCCCACCATATCCTTTCATACCTGGACAGTTAATTCAATGCTTTATTTTGTCTGATTTATCCTAAACATCTGTTATGACCATGAAAGAATCCATTGGGTGAATAGTCTTGGCTTGTCTGTTGCTTAAGATGAGGTAGTCTCAGTGGGATTCAGGTAAAGTAACTGATGTGAAATTAATGAGGTGAGAAATCTTTCACTTTGGAGAAGATGATTTGTTCTGTCCCAGTACTTTGAAACCTGTCTTCTGGAACTGGAGTTGTGTCTTATTTGGGCTAAGCCCCTAGAAGTGGGAATCCAAGCAGGGAAGTCTGGAAGCTGTTGTCCTTGGCTCTGTGTGTGTTCCCCTTTCTGCATTTGCAGCAGAGTGTTGTGGGCTTCTTTCAGTTGTGTTCTTAGTCATTGAAGAGAAGTTACTTTATCAGCTATTTTATGCTTTATCCTACAAGTTCTTTGTTTTGCCTTTATGGATTTTATCTATATCCATCCTTTATGCAAGATGATTTGTGCAGAGTGCTTGTCCTTGAGAAGTTATGTTGTAGGATGTTTACAGGCTGTGGACATTGCACATCTTTCAATACAGACTGGATTTTCACCATTCTTAATTTCAAGGCAAATATTCCTTATTATACAAGGGAAAATATGTCAGATGTCCTTCAGGTTTTCTCATCAACAATGATTCATTTTTGCCCTGTCTACCTCCATTTTGTTCATGCTTCAGGTAATGAATGTTTCAGGTATTCACATCATGCTTTTACTGTGCTTGAACTGGGAACTGGAAACCAGCATGGTTTGGCAGCTCCGTCAGCACAGGGTTTGGAATAATCCCAGCCTCCTGTCTGTGAGGTGGCAAAAAGACTTGCAGTTTAGGGGCACTGCTGAGACTCTTTCAGCCTCAATGCTCTCTCCCCAGAAATTGCTTCCAGACAGAAGTCCATGTGCCATATTTTGCTGCTACTGAAATGCCCTGGGCTGCTTAGTGTTTTAACTGTACAAGATCTCTCCCAGTCTCTCATTTCTCTTTTATCAAATTGAGTGTTCTGGGGAAACCTGTTTCTTCTGTCATAATTTCCTTTACTGGTTGTATTAATGTTGTTCCAGAAGTAGTTTGTAGTTGAGCATTAAAAATAGTCTGTTTTCAATTTGCAGTGTGGGATGAGTGACCCTTAAAACATTCAGGTTTCATCAAAAAAAAGGGGGGGAAAAAAAAAAAAGGGGGAAGGAAAAAAAAAAAAAAAGGAATGCACTTTAATGTTTTTGTGGCCTCAGTGGATCACAGCATTCAGTGCCTAAGATGTCCAGGTGAAAGGCAGCTTTCCTGTGTCTTTCCAGATCAAATGGAGCATGGTTCTGGGTGTGTCATAGAGGACTTGATAGCAACTGAAGGCCCATATGCAAAATGAGTAGCCTGTGCCATGTGGGGCAGAAAAGAGAGGAGACTGAAGAGTTGTACAAGTTTCTTTCTTTACAAAATAATAATCTTATTCATGTATTCATGAGAACAGGAAATATTCCTTGTTGGTGTTCTGCTGTTAAAAAAAAAAGTCTTCTCTTGGGCCTACAGGGATGGATGCTTGTCCTCAGGAAGGAATGAGGTTGGTCTTCTTCCACACTGGAGGTCTGTGTTCACCTTTAATCTTGCTCTTTAGAGCAGAGCCCGAACCGTGGGGCAAGTGGGGAGTTAGTTGCTCCAGAGGGAGTGAAGTTTGTCTCTCATTTGGCAGTGGTATTACCATACGTGTTAAATTAAAAGTAAACCTTCAAAGTCTCTTAATGCAGGGGGGTTTTTTCCCATCTCTTTTGCATAAGTCATACAAGCAAAACATTGAACATTGCTATGCACATTCCCTGCTTGTAAGCAGCTGTCATTCACAATGTAATATCTTCATGTGTGTCCCACTGTTTGTTTTGTTGGGTTTTGTTTGTTGGTGATGTTTTGTTTGTTTTTCCAACTGATCACCTTTCATTGGAGGTAAAGATGTATTGCGGTGGAGATACATCCTTCTTCTCTCATGATACTCTAATTCTTGTTTATATTTATTTTTCCTTATATGTAAGAAGTGGGAAGAGTTGTTTTTTGACTTTCTATACCACCACAGCAAGATAGAGTGTGTTGCTAGGGTGATGAAAAAGAAGATTTAAAAGAAACCATGGAGGACGTGTTTGGGTGTCCTGCTTTGTGAAAGGAGTGATCCAACTGAATGTGGTGTCACTAAGTCTGTCTTCTAGTAAGGGACAATGTTTGGGGCAAGCTGGCTTGTTACTGGCTGAAACCCTTTTGCTGTAATTAAATGCAACTTGCTCCTTTTCCTGCTGTGTGTTTTCTTGTGAACAGCTCTTGAACTTGTTTGAATGTGCTGGTGGCTTAGCAGGAGACATTCAGTCTCTTCTGTTAAATAATGCATCGAGGTCTGGGAATGTGAACACTCTTGCTCGATTATTTTTTCATCTCAGGGATGTGTTTAAACATATTTGGGATTTTTTTGGTGTCCTTTTTCTTTTAAGTACCTTGCATTCCCACATCTGTGGCTACCAGTGGGCTTTTTAGCCATTCCATGGTTTCATATCTACCTTCTGTCTATAATTATGTCTAACCAGTCAGAGAGAAGTGTGCTGCATGACTGATTTGTTGTGAAATTCAAGTATTTCTCAATTGCACCACTAATATGAACACTTGTGGGGAGGGGTGACCACATGTGCTCACTCCTGTGATAATGTTACATTTCTAGGGTGCCATTTGGGTTCCTTAGAACCACTGTCAGATAAAAATAACCTGAACAAGTAGTTTTTCAGGGGTTTTGGGATGATGAGGCCCCAAGTTCTACTGCTAAAGCATCTGATTTGATAAAGGGTCAATCCATTTCTAGACAGCTGCATTATCAAGTTAAAAGAGCAAAATATTTGTGTTCTGTTTAGTCTCCTACTGCATAATAGTCTTTCCCTGTTAAAAATAGAGGATTTCTTTCTCCAAGGACTGTAATTCTCACAGGATGTGGAGGAACCTAGTGCAGCCAGGTTACTTATGCTGTGCTTTGACCATGGCTGTCTGAAGGAAGTAACCTCAGTCTCTTTTCTTGTGTTCAGAAAGCTTCATCTGTCCTGTGCCAAGCCTTCCTGTCCTGGCCTTTCCCAGCCAGCTCCCTTGGCTGGAGCCATACATGAATTCAGATGGGTTCCCTGCTCTTCCTCTTCACTGTTGCAGCTGCTGAAGTGTGGTCTTGATTTCTGGCACAATTTATTTAACTGTTCCTTCTCTAGTGTTCATGGAGCAGCTGCAGCCTGAGTGGCTTTTCATGCAAGGGAGTGAGTCCTGCAGGAATGTGCCAGGAAGCTAGCAGCTATGGCAAGATAATTAACCCTCTTTTCCAAAGCATCTGGGATCCAGGAAAACAGATTAATCCTGGCAAGGACAGTATAGCAGTATTCAGAATTAAACACTGGAATGGGATTGTAGGTTAGGGGATGGCTGAGGTTGGCAGTTGGAGCACAGTGCAGGATATAATTACTCAATTTCATAAAAGCCATTATCTGTTTATTTTCTCTTGCCATCTTTTCTTTCCATTTGTGGTTTCATCTTTCTTCAAGCTACTAAAAAAATTAATTTGTCTTTGCTCCATTCAAAATTCAAGTGGGTAGTAGTCAAATAAGCCTCCAGAAGTTATTAGAGTGCTTCTTACTGAAAATCTTCTATTTTTTGTCTCTTAGGCAGTTGATACAATAGACTTTGGATATTTCAGGAAGCAGTTTGTATTTAGGTGATGCTTTCTCTGTCAGCAAAATGCAAACTTCTGGCCATTTTAAACGGCATGGATGCATGAATGGCATGGATGCAGGGATTTGCATGTAATATAGATTATGCTTCTATTTTCTCTTCTGTTAACCACAGCACTGTAACTCCTAAATCAGATTAAATCAGTGGGCTTTAGATAAGCATCCTGTCAAAAGGCTTCAGAAGTGTCTAAGAAATAGCCTGGTCAGACAGTGACCTGGTAAGCTTTTTTTGAAGTTGCTGCCTGGCTTCTGATTGAACCATGGTAACCTAAAACTTCAGTAGCTGAAGGTGGGAATCCCACTTACTGAACTTCTAGTTCTCTCCTCTCCTTGAGGTGCACTTTAAATCCAAAACAAACTCCTGAGTTCTGAGGATAGAGCTCAAACTGGAGTATTTTAGTTACACTTGAATATGTTCCCCTTGCCCAAGATTCCTGTGGCGTTTTTACGTCTTTTTATTGCTGTATGGGTGAAGACCTGTCTGTGCCTTCATAAGGATCCTTTATATGCCCCTAACTCTTCCTTTTTTTTGTCCTTTTAACATGAAGCAAGGAGAGCTAACCAGATGATTCCAGATTAGGACTGAGCTATTGATTTATTTCAAAGTAACATGTTCTCTAATCTTGCTTTTTTCCACTATAACTTTCATGTAATAATAATAGTAATAATAATAAAAACAACCCTACCTGAAGAGGTCTGAATGACAGGTTTCTCTCATGAAGAGAAATAAGGTGATAACACTTCACCAGGTCTTCAAACATATGCACCCCAAGTTCACAGCTGAGTGCAACCCTGCTCTTCTTGCTTTCTTCACCATAGGCAAAAACACATAATTTGTGTTTGAGTGCTGCTTCAATCTGTCCCTGCCACTACCTTCAATGCTCCCACCTTTGATGACCCTGGCAATGCAAAAAAAAAAAAAAAAAAAANAAAAAAAAAAAAAGAAAGAAAACAAATGAAATTGAGGTTTTCCTTTTTATCTCCCAAAGCTTCCAAACAAAGCTTGTTCTTCTGTCTTCTGCACAATTTAAAAACTCCCAAGAAATAGGGCAGGGATATTCAAGGATGCAAGGACAACAGAAGCTAATCTTACTCTTTGAAACTGTCAGGAAGAAAAGAGTCACAGCTCCTGGCCTAAGACTGCCAGCACAGCCTCCATTTTATTTTATTGCTAAAAGCAGACTCGGCTTTCCAGGAACTCTGCTTTGTAGACCTTTCCGGAGAGCATCCGGCCAAGGACAAGCCTCCTTTCACAGGGAGGACAGAGCGGCTCCGAGGCCGGGATGGCACACGTTCATCTGCAGAATGTCTGTGCGGTGAGGCTCCGTGCTCCAAGGGGACACTTCTTTCTCTCCCGTGGCGTGCTGCCATCCCAGCAGCCTTGGCAGGAGCCCTTCCTGCACTAAGCTGCTCATAGCTGACCAATGTTTGAGAGGTGCTCGTCTTTAAACTGCTTAAGCAGCAGTCACTTTCCATGTGAAGCTGCTCTTAAGCCATTTTGCAAGCACTTAAGCTGCTTCTATCTTTTAGTCCTCTTGAGATGCTGATATTCCCCATTTCCCAAGTCACTGTGTGACTGCCTGTACCTCCCGTTAGCCTGGTTCCTATTGAAGACTCTAGATCAGTATTCAAAAGTGTCACTCACTCGAGTGCCTGCTTTGAGTTGTGTATGTGGTTTGAGCATAGGCCTGCCAGCTGTGAGGTTGGCTCCTGAGCCAAGGAGGATGGGAGTCTGCCCTGAGTTTTTAGGGCAAAAGAGCCCTAAAAACAAATTGTTCAGTGGCCCAGGTTTCACTGGGAGCTCAGACCTTTGTGAGGTGTCTGTTTATCTCTAGCCAAACACCCTGCCAATAACCCTGAATCAGCCTTGTACCCAGGGCTGTGCAACACAGAGGCCAAGCTGATAACAACTGCATTTTGTTTTGTGTCCTTTCCAAGCCCAGACCACATTCCTCTGCCGAGATCTGAGAGAAGAGTGGGTGGAGAGGCTGAGCTGTGTTCACCTGGGGGATACCATTCTTATCTGCTCTGTGCAGGGAAAGCTGAGCAAAGGAGCAGGGGGAACATGAGCACACCTTTGGCTCTTGGTTGTGGCAGCAGCACAGAACAGACACCAATGTCTGTGGTGCTGGCCTGTAAAGCAGAGAAGCTTTCAGAGCTGGGCTTGTTGAGATCACACACAGATATCTGGTAGATTGATTGCAAAATCTTTTTTATTTATGCAGTTTAGATAGCTTTGGGCTCGGTACGAGGTAGCTCTGTGGCACCTGGCTCGCACATGATGAATACGTGAGGCCCAGGATCTTTTGAGTTCCCTGTTTTCTTGCCAGTTCCTCCTGGTTTCCTAATGAAATGGAGCAGCTTGCCCCTGCAGCGTATCTGGGCACCTTGCTTGGCCTTGGGGATTGCATTGGTCCTCACAGGTACACAGTTAAGTGCCTGTCCTTGTCCTCCCACAAGTCTGCTGGGGAATGTCACTGGACTGGCTGTGCGTTGTGTGGAGGTGACACTGAATAACCTGCCTGTGCCTGGGTTTTGCCTGCTGGGCTTTGTAAGGCCAGGGGGGACCAGTTTCTGCCAATGATCTGGTGAGAGTGAGGAGATGAGCACAGTGAAGTATAAGGCAGCTATTGCCACAAAGACATTTATCAACTACTTCTCTGCAGACCTTTCGTAACAGACTTCTGCCTCTCCCCCCTCTCCTGGTTCCTTTCAGGGCCTATAGTTCTGTCTATAAATAAATGATACAATATTAAAAAAAAAAAAAAGAAAAAAAAAAAGAAAAAATGGCCTTAGATGATGTGTAGTCCCAAATTCCCTTTATGCCAGGTGATAAAATCCTGGGTTGCCCTGTTTATCTGGAATACAGAAGGCTGCCATGGACAAAAGGGCAGGGTCCTTCAGGACCAAGCACCTGCAGCTCAACAACAGCTGTTGTCAGGTTTCTGCATCATTTTACCTGTTTGGCATCTCTGGACCAGACACCTGATCATCTGAAATGCTTCCTGGCATCCACTCAACTTACTTTTCTGTCAGTTGAAGCAGGAAACTTACTATTTCAATGTAGCAGGCATAGACGATGTTGTTGTTGTTACTATTGTTATTATTATTGTTATTATTTAATTACTTCCATGCCTGCAGCTGTCTCCTTCCCTCCCTGTGATTAGCAGGGAGGAAGCTTCCCTATGGGCCTGTCCTGGCTGACACTGGGCCACTATTCCCCAGGGCAAAGTGTCCTCCAGGGAGAAAATCAGGCACAACTGTACTTTTGGAGCTTGTAACCAGGAGCATCGGGACACAGAGACCACTAGGCCACTACTTTAGTGTTTCTGTTCCTGTCCAGGCTTTGAGTCTGTCTAGCACTTCACAGGGAACAGGGGCTGGGGAACAGGATCAGTGAGTCCTGCTGTTTGCTCCCCTGGATCCAGGCTGGGGCTCCGGGGCAGAGCTGCAGGGAGCAGGCCAGGGCCTGCCCTCCTGGCAGGGGACAGCAGGTGGCAGCAAGAAATCCAGGTCCCTTGGCTCTGAGTTCAGCGCCAGCGACTGCGTGTGTTGGCTTCTGTGGAACTGGGGACAGTGAAATCTTAGACAAACTCTCTGAGGTAGATCTGACACGGCTTTTGGTTCATGCTCGAGGGATCTTTGAGGTCATGGGGTGCTGTCCTGCAGCGTCTGCGCTGGATAACCCTCAAGGACCTGCCAAGACATGCAAAAGGGCTCCCAGGTGCTTGAGTTTGGACTCTCATTCACCAGAATGGCCACTCCAGAATTTGCTGAGCTATCTGTGAGTGAGGAGAGAGACTGTGTAGGGCACAGCCAAGGGTAGCAAGCACATATGTGGCTGACCACAGCTGTTCTTTGGAGAGGGCAGTGTGTAAGGTTGCTTCTGCAGAAACCCATCCTTGACTTTGGAATCTCCTCTGAGTGACCCAGAGGCATCCAGGCTAGAAAACTCAGTGTCTGAAACTCTCCTGCAGTCTTGCCAGCTCTGGGGTGTGAGCTAAGACATCTCCACAACCCTTCTCCTAAGAACAGCATTGCAAAAGAGTCCCACTGGTTAATCCAGAAACCTGGGTTTGATTCCACTTGTGTAAGCAATTATCAGGCAGGAGGTGATATTTCATCCCTCCTCCTTGAGGGAGCTGGTGTGCTTCTGAACATGTGCAAATGCCTTTGGTACTTCAATAATAATGGATAAATGGCAGCCTGGCTTAGGAAGAACAGATCTTGCAAGACAAGTTGGATTGTTTCCACTGGGGACAGAATGGAGGAGGATCCAACAGCCCAAGATGTGAGCAATGCTATTCTGAGGAGTAGTAATTAAGTAAATGTAATGAGGCAGTGAAAGGCATGAAAAAATGACTGCCACAGCAGCATAGGTGGAGGACAGAGGGTCCCCCGTGGGGTGAGGCATCTGCCTCAAAGGGCTCACAAAAGAGATGCATGTTTACCTGGAGAGGGTGGGACTAGGTCCCATTCCCTTTCCTCATGATTTTCCTCTGGGCTCTGCTTGTCCCACTTCTCGTGGTGGGGGCATCAGGGAAATGGCAGAGGTGAGGCTGTGTCTGTCTCCCTGGCTCCTGCCTGGCTGCTGGATGGTGCCACTCCTGAGCCATGCCCTGCAGGCCCTGTCTGGAGCTCACTCCTGTGTGGGGAGCAGCAAGCCCTGCCTCCCTGATGAGCTCCCTGGTGGCTTTTTTCAAAGAGGAGCCTGTTTTCAGATGGTCACGAGGTACAGACAGGCCGTCTCACCACACACAAAGCAGCAGATGAGAACTGGGTTGGAAGGATGCTGAGACCATAGGGGGTGTGTGTGGGAGGGTCTTCAGGGACTTAACTGCCACTGACACATTGGCAAAACAAGTGGGAGATTTAAAAGGGAGACTGGGGTGGGAAGGAGAGGCTGTGGGCACATTTTAATTATGAGGTACAGAAAGAAGACATAGTTGAAGGAGAAGCACTAACACTGGTAGAGGCTGTTTTGGGCCAAAGCAGGAGCTGGGCAAAGTCTTGATCCTGCCAGCCATGTGCTGTCAAGCTCTGGGTATTCTCTCAAGTCATGTTCTCTTGACTCCTGAGAGAGAATGGGGGTAGCTTAAAATGTGGAGGCAGTCCATTTTTACCCAGAACAAAACAGTTATTTTGATACCACATTAACCATGCTGGTTATTTTGGGAATTTTCCACCTCCTTTTTGTTTTCTGTCCTCATTACATGTAAGGAAAATTTAGATGGGGTTTCAGTACAGGTATGTTGTTGTACAGCAGCTGCATAGTAGTGCCTGTTGGAAAGCTGTTCTTTGCCCTCCCTTCTTGGCATCAGCTGGGTTTGTTTCTGCCATGCTTTCCTTTTGGGTTTTCCTTTTGTTTATGCTCCCTTCTATTAGGCTGGGGCATGTGTCTCCAAGGGTCAGCCTAAAGCCAGGGGTCACGGTCTCTTTGGTGTTTAAACTTAGCCATGGATTTTGCAACACTTGTGGGGAGAAGAAGAACCAGCCTTGGTTTGGCATTTTTGGCAGCCCTCTGCCTCCAGACTCCAGGCTGCTCTCTGTGCCGTCCCTGCTGCCTTGCTGGGGGCAGGAGTACACTGAAAATGCAGGGCAGCTGCTGGCATTCCCACTCCTACAGCTGTATCAGGCAGTGAACGCCATGGTACCTGTCCTGCTGGCCTGGGAGAGACCTGGGGCCCCGGATATCAGCCTGTTCCATGCCAGGACACCCCTGATCCACGTGACATGGGGAACACCCCAGCCCTGCAGCACGGCCGGCTGTCCTTGGGCGTGAGAGCGCTGCTGGATCCATGTGATCAGATGGCAAAAGCAACTGTGAGCCCCTGCCCTTTGAGCAGGGTAGAAACTCCAGCTGACAGACAGCTGGAGGAGCAGCCTGGCAAACACAGCCCCGTGAGTGTGTGATAAGGGAGCACTTGCCCCCGACACACTCCTTGGGCAAACCCTTTGCCCAGAGCTGTTACCCACCCTGCCTTATGGTGAGCGAGCTGTGGTCCTTCACCCCCGGCCTCCTGCGCTGCCTCCCGGGCGGGTTTGCTGCCAGCTCTGCCTTCCTACTGAGGCAAAGTGCAAAGGCATCTCTTGCATCACTCCAGGGGGGTGAGGGCCAGGCAGGGCTGTCCCTGCCAGCAGCAGCACTGCAGGCACCAGGCATGCACAGGAGGCTTTCAAGATCCAAGGACCTGCTCCCATCCAGTTCCCCATTGCCTATAAATGAACTAGACTAGCTCTGAAAAAACAAACTACTCCTAGCAAATGGAAGCTGCTGCTGCTTCCAGCTGAGATTTGTCTCCTCCAAGGGGAGGACAATTTGCCTTTGAGACAGCCAAAATGTTTTCTGCACAAAAGGCCTGGCTTACCTCTCAGTGGAAACATTGGCATCTTGTGTCACCTGTTTGTAAGAGAGCTTTGAAGTTAACTGTTTATGTAACCTATTAAAAATACATTTATGTGTCTTCTTATTCTTTTTTTCCCCTGCCAAGGAGTTGTTCAGACATGGTTTCAGGTGAGCTCTGAGAGTTGGTTGCTGCTGAAGGGTGCAGAGGCATCAGACATGGTAGCAGTTTCCAGACTCAGTGGGGGCTCTGCAGAAGCATCCCTGTGCCTTGCTGCACATCCTCTCCCAGTGTTGGCACATACAGACCTCAGGCACAGCACCCTGTTCTTCAGAGAGCATCACACCTCTCTAGCCCCCTGGTTAATGGTTAGACCCTCATTGCAGCAGCTGCCTCCCCAGCCCAGCTGTGGAAAGAGTCGCAGATTTTAAATGCTGGATTTTCTGATCTTGCCCTTTGGATTTATTTTTGCTTTGGCTGTTGGTAAACTGTGTGCTCCTAAGCTCAGGCTGCTGTGAAATCTTCTCTGGACTGCTGTACCCCTGAGCAGGTATGTTTTGGTAAGTTGTACAGGAGCAGTGTCTGATGGAACTTGGCACATATCATTCAAGGCAAGAATCTGATTTTGGCTCAGTCTGGTGTAGAATTGCCTCCCAAAGAAAGTGCTGGTGAGAAGGGGCCTGTCTCAGATTCAGCCAACCTTTGGAGCAGGATTGTTGCCAAAGCTGGGTCAGAGCAGCTAAGGCTGGAAAACCTGAAAGGATGGAAACCCCTCCACTCTGGGCCCACGTCCCAGGGCTGCACCACCCTTCTGGGCAGGGAGCTTTTCCCAACACCCTGAACCAGCCAGGCTGACTTACCTCCTGGAGAGACTTCAGCTTCATCCTCCCTTCCAGCTGCCAAGTCACTGTAGACTTCTGCTAAATCACCCCATCCTCCTGTCCTTCACACCTAACCAAGTCATCTCCACCTCTCCCTGTAGGCAATGTTCCCGAACCTCAACCGGCCTGGTGGCCCTGGTAGTCCTCTCCAGCTTCCAGCAGATCCATGCTCATCCTGGAGGGGCTGTTGACACCCATCAAGTCCTGCTGAGAGGGAATGCTTAGAGCCAGGACATGCTGAAGTCAAGCTCAGAAACAAGCTCCTTCTTGTGTCTGCTCCAACAAGGTTTCAGGAGAAGCTGGTTTTGATGGATTTCTGAATGAGATCGGTCTGAGCCAGCTGGCACATGCCCAGCACTGACAAGCAAGGCCTGCCTATGCCCATCTCCTTGCAAAACTGCAGCATCCTCCTGACCACTGAGGGCTCAGGCCACTGCCTTGAACTGTCTTCTCAGCCCCATGGAAGAGCAACACAGTTTGGGGACAACACCAGCACAAGGCTGGTATGTCTGGAGTTCTGGACTATTCAGAGCAGCAGGCACCTCTCCACTGCCTCCTGGGCACTGTCCACCCCTTCTGGAGTAGGTCCAAGGGGTTCAGCTGCTCCCAGGTTCCAGAGCCTGTGGCTGGAACCCAGGGGAGCTGTTGGAGCTGGCTTGTCCTGCTCAAGGCCTGCTCATCCATCTTCACCTTGCTAACACAGCTCACTCTATTCGAATGGAGAGGCAAGTGTAGTGCTTCATTTAGATGGACTAATGTAGGGAGCAGAGGGACTTTGCAGAGTCATTTTGTGCACTTCAGCAGGATCTGGGCTCCAAACCTGAGCCTTTGTGGAGCATTAGGCTCCCTCCTCTTCTCCCTTCTGTGGGACTGAGTTGTGCTGGGCAGCCCATTCCTGCCCAGAGCTACCTGGTCCCCACTGGTCACTCCTCTCTGAAGGATGGTGTCAGATGCCTAAGGCTGCTCCTCTGAGGTCTGAAAGATTAGACTGGAAGTTTTATGGGTGGGAGATGTCCCAGGGCTGAGGTCAGAGACAGAAATGTAATGTCTGCCCTGCTCTGTTATACAATCCGCTGTTAAATAATCAGTTGGGGTCACTGCGCCTGCCAGGCCACTGCAGCTGGCAGTGGGGCTGCAGGAAAAACAGGATCACTGTCCACTGCACAACAAGGAGAAGAAGGAAAAGCAGTAACACACTTCTGGGCAGTCCCATGCTCAGACCCTTCCCAGCCTTGGGGTTCCTCCTTGCAAGGAATTCTCAGTGACAGAGGCACTTGCAAAGACACAGCCTGTTTGTGGGATGGTCACAGTGGGGAGGTGGCTTTGGCCTCAGGGACAAAAGGCTGGTGCTTGTCTGTGAGATGCTGTGGCTTGATGTGTGCGAGCAGAGAACTGTGCCTGTCACAGGGACGCTGATTCTCCCCTGGATCTGGGCAAGGTGGACACCCAGCCTCCACCCAGCACAGCTCTGTGCCCCCAGCCCATGACTGCTCTCTGCATTTCCTAAACCTGCAGTGCAGCCAAGGCTGGGGCAGAGCCGTGGCCTGCCATGAGCTGCCAGCCAGCACGTAGGGGTTGGACCAGTGCCACAGCCCGGTTGTGCTGCCCACCTGGGACTGACACCCATTTAACAGCGCTGTGCTAAGGATTTCAAAGGTGCTGCAGAAGAAAGTAGCCAAACTGGACACTTGGAGAACATCAGGGAACCTGTGGGAATGGCTACTGATGACCTGTGTTGGCTGCAAAGTACACAGTCACTCGAGGGAGCTGGATGATTTTCCCTGGGAAATACAGGCCAAGTCCAGGAAAAGAAACCAGGCTGGTAGGGAGAGCTCACAAAGCAAAGCTGGGAAGCAGCCACACTGCACTCACAGCCTGAGCATCACTGCCCTGGGATTCCTGTCCTCGAGCACGCATTTACAGCTAACTAGCCTACTTCTGCTGGGTAATTTCTTCCTAATAAGGGCTTTTGGCAGGTGGCTGTGCTCCCCTGAGGGTGAGGGAGAGCAGCTCAGTATGAGCAACAAACCCGTGTGGGGCAGAGCAAGTTCCTTTTGATTTAACTCAGAGGGTGGCTGTGAAATAGAAATGCTGGGGGGTGACTGGATGACACTGAGGAAGCTTGAAGTGTCCCTTACTTGGATTTGCCGCCTGTAATCAGGGAGGCATTCTGGCTTAGTGCAGCTGTTTTGTTATTTAATCCCGCTTGATTTTCCTTTACACTTTCCCAAATGTTTTAAGCTATTCTTTGTTGTGCTCATCCAGTTTTTTAATCTTAGGTCAAATGATTGGATCTATAATCCCTGGATCTCAAATGAATTTGCCTTTTGGTTTCCAACCCTCTGCTACAGCCAGGCCTGCTGTCTCCCTCTCCTTCTCTTATTATTTCTCTATTTCTTGCAAGTTAACATTACTTGAGGAGAACAAAACAGGTGATATCCCCCTGATTAATATTTCCAAACAATTTTATGTTTTTCCTTGTGATTAGTCCCTAGAGCTGTTTTTGTCAAGCTACCTAAATGTGATCATAGCCAGTGCAATAGTGTGCTTTTTGTGGCTGACTGGGTGCAGAGACAGCTGCTGTGGAGTGATCAAACAGGACAGCACCTAAATCCATTGTACAATCTTCCTCGAGAAGAGGGGCAGGACAGCCTCTGAATCAGATTGACACAAATCCAAAGATGAAAGGATGCTGATCTCAGCCCCAGCCTCTGGGTTTTGCTAAAGCTTGGTTTCTCATTCCATTGCAATTGCCCTGTGCTGCAAGTTCCCCACTCAGATGTATGCAAAAAGTCTTGGAGGAAGATTAAATACAATTTTTCAACAGCATGTTCTAGGCTTTATTGAGAAGGGACTAAATCTAATTAAATTCACACATTAATCCAGCCAGATTAAATGGTACATTCTACTTTGTGTCCTTAGCTTGGCCCAGGGGCCAGACTGACCCTACAAACACAGACCACAGAACTGGTCTTGCCCTTTATGTCTGAACTCAGGCCCAGATTTTGCTTCAATACCTGAGACTGGATCCAGGCAGTTTCATTGGTGTGTTAAGGATCACAACCTACATCCAGGCCTGATTGGGAGCACAGGAATGACCCCAGCCCTGAAGGGTACTGCTGCCCCAGGTACCCTCTCATAAGTCCATGGTGCTGCTGGGGGAAGCTCAGGTCCCCACCTCACCTGGCTTTTCACTGGGTCTCATGCCAGTTCCTGCTGGCAGCTACCCTGTCTTTGAGGTAGCCACATCCTTGGCAAGGCAGCCTGTGCTAGTCCAAAACTTCTCCTGAGCTGTGACCACGTGGCTTAATTGCATCCAAACCCATCCTATCCTGATAGAACCTCATCCAAGGATGTGAGTGTGACCCTGTGCTGGAGGAATTTGCCTTCCAAAAAAGGACAATGAGAGCTGCAGGTCAGATTCTGCTGTGGGAATTCAGCAGAATTCTCTTAAGCACAACTCATCTCTATGCAGCCAGTCTGGACTTGCATGGAAAACAAGCATGTGAAACCCTGGGAATAAACCACCTACTTCCTCATGAGGACCTGTAAGTCTCACCCAGCAAGCCAGTCATGTAGCTGTTAAGGATGCAAATAAACTCTGCTGTGTAATTAGCACCCTTTGTATGCCAGATCCCCACATGCAACCAGGAGCCAGGTCTGCTTGCATGGGGCTCAATTCCAAACATCCTCCCCAGGTGTAAAGCTGTGCTGCTTCCCTCAAATCAGGATCACATGGTGATGCTTTGCCCCATATGGGAGGAGCTGGCTTGTGATAGGAGAGATCAGTTATGCTGCAAGGCCAAATATCCTCTTCTAAAACCCACAGCCAGTGCTGATAGGAGTGTTTGCTAATAAATACCTTCAGCACACTAAGCAAAATCAGTCTGATTTTATTGCATTAAAGAATGAAATGTCTACACAGCATTTTTCCTGGTAAAGACTCTGACTATTGCTAAGGCCTCTGTGATGGTGGAATACTTTCCATCCCAAATTGCCCCTGGTAGCCTGATTTTTTGTGTTCTGCGCCATGCAGACAAAGCACTGGTAGTACGGGCTGAAGCACAGTCACCGATCATATGGGGACTCCTCCTCCCTTGAGCCTTGCTGTTTGTACCAGAGAAACAGACACAGCTCTTGGGAGGAGGCTGTGTGACTTCAGGGGCTGGCATGATTATCTCTGCAAGACATTTGATGGGTGTCACAGTGACAGCTGGAGCAATTCTTTTTCTAGGACGAGAGGTTTGGAAGAGAGAGTCCAGAGGTGTGGGAAAGCTTTTTCTCTGTGGTGGCCTTGATGGCCTAAAGGGTGATTGGGAAATGACACCAAGGGAATCCAAACCTGAGTGGTGCTTCTCATTTTCAGAGACGCAGAGCAGGCAGTAGGTGGGCAAGCAGAGCTGGCCTCCAGGTGAGGCTGGAAGCAGCGTGCTGGCTGTAGACAGGGGCATCTCTGCAGTGGGGCAGCCCTGGAGTTTGCAGGCATACTGGCACTCCAAAGCAGCCTTTGCAGGAGTCAGTATCTAAGCTAGACTTTAAAAGCAGCCTCATCTTGTGCTGTTGCATAAGAGTGAGATGGAAATATCACTGTGTTTATAGAGATGGAAATGATAGGACTCCGCTCGAGCAAACACTTGCAATGAAAACTTCAGCTGGATACGGAGCTTCACTTCCAGGAGGAGAAGAAAACCACTTAGCCATTTAATCCTTTCAAGACTTCAATCACCCTGATAAAATGCAGACAGGTCAGGACAAGGGAGATGGCTTCCATGTGCCCCTGCAAGACTGTCACCTCCCCGAGCACGCTACATCCCACCACCCCAGAGAGTCACACAGGCCAACGTGGCTCCTGAGCCTGGCCACTGTCCTTTCCTCGGCAGTGACACAGTGCCTCGATTTAAACCCTTAATCCTGGGAAGATTGTGCAATAGCTCCTTCAGGCTGAGAACGGATTATGCCCGTTTCAAAGGTATTTGGCACTCTGGCTGCACCGGGAGAGCCCAATCAACCGGCCCAACCTCTCCTGCAAGAGCACCTGCAGGCAATTCTTGCAGCTGGTGCCTAGCAACTTGCACTGAGCTGCTATCACAGCTAAAATTCAATGTTATTTCCGCCTGCCTCCCCAGAGGAGCAGCTGCTGGGTCAACACCAGGGAAGAATCAGACGTTTCCCACTCAGCTTGCTATAAATTAGTGGTATGGGAGGGACTGCTTTCTCTCTCTTGAGCACGTCCTGCAGCCAGCTAAAAAGGCATCTCCTCTCAGCAGGTGGGACAGGTTCAGGTGATTTAGTAAAATGTTCTTTTTCTCCTTCTTCCCAATTTGTTTTCTGCTCCCAAATGTCTCTGCTTTCTTGGAGTTCCCTGCAGAAGAACCAGGCTTGGATTCATGCCCTGTCTCGCCTTGGCTTTGCTCGGGGGAGCCCCAGGTTATGCAAACACACACAGGTAGCTACAAGCTCGGGGCTGTGCTGAGCCCTCTCCAATGACGCACAGCAACTTTTAGATCACCTGTGCGACAAATGCAGGCAGCCCTGAATCTGAGAGAGATGCCCTTGGGAAATCGAGAGCACCAGGAAAAAAAACGCATAGGAAACCAAGATTGCCTGTTTACAGGACTGAGATCTTTGCCGAGGTGATGAGGCAAACATCAACCAGCCTGGGCAGGACCGAGCTGCGTGTTCCTGCATGTGGGCAGGGCACGGGAATGGGTGCTGGGAAGAGTGAGCCAAGGGGAGGATCCCGTTGCAGAGTGGGCAGAGGCTCGGGGAGCAGCACATCCTCCAGCGCCTGCTGGCACGGTGCAGAGGGAGGAGCGCTCCAGCTGGAAGAGGTGGGAAGCTGTGAGTAGATGAAGTCCATGGGTGGTAGGGCTGTGGTATTGCAGCCTGGATGTTTTTCAGAGAAAAGCAAGAGGAGGTGTCTTGTAGGGCATCTCCAGACTCCGGGAGGGCACGTGTTTGCCTCTGGGGAGCAAGCCCTGAGATCCAGACGGGTTTCCCAGTGGGAGTCTGTTTGGACATCTCAGACTTGCCTTAGTGACACAGCTCCCTCGGTGGTGCCTGGTGGGGAGGGCAGCTGACCACTGCCTGCCCTGGCTGTTCCCAGTGCCAGCGCTGGTTCACCACTGCAGAGCTGACCTCTCCTTGCCTCCCCAGTCTTATTCCTTGGGAAGCCCTGGTTGGTCCTAGCAACCACAGCCAGAGGATTGGAGGTGCCTTGTTGCTGTGGGCAGGGTGGGTTTCAGAAGAGCCACCTTTACCTCACAGCTGTCTCTCCTCAGCTCCTGACTGCCTGCAGCACTGCACAGTGTGGAAGGTATCACCTGGTCACCTGTTTGGACTCGACAGCCTGAAGCAGATGAGGAGAGAGGTTGGTAAGCGCAGAAGCACCAATGGAGACGTCTCCAGCTCATCCCAGGACTCTCAGCTCTCCAAGCTGGGATGTGGCTCTGTTCCCCAGCCCAGGAGTGGGGCTCAGCATGCTTCAGGTAGGTGTTTGGCTTAAGGATTTGTCATCAGACAGATCACCTTAAACAAATCTAACTGCATTGCACAGGTTAGCTGATGGGGATTGAGAAACACTTTATACAGAAAGGCATAAAGAGCCCAAGTCTGATTCAGCCTTTCCTAGTGTCCAGTGGGTGCCTCTGCCTGCATGGGTAAGGAACTGGCCAGGCCCCTGCCATGCTGTGATGCCTGAAGGTCAGGAGACATTGTGGTGGCTCTGTTTCCCTTCCAGCTGCAGGAAGGGACAGCAGCTCTCCAAGCAGCGTGGCTGAGCAGCCTTTGCCTCATTGCAAGGGTTAACACTGGTGGTGTTGAATGGCCCAAAGCGGGTTTGGAAGAAGCTTGGGACAGCAGAGTTTTTAGAGCAGCATGGCCAAATCCAGGAGAAGATGCTATTTGTAGTACAAAACTGTGACTTTTGTGGCTGAAGGGACTACTGGCCCAGCCTGCACTCGTGGGTCTGACATGGCCTTCTGCTCCAGCAATCCCTTTCCACCACAGCCTGCCTGTGGTTTGCACAGTTGTTCCCAAGCTCCTTCCAGGCCAAATCCACAGCCATCTTAAGCAGTTTCAATCCTAACTCCTTTCTTGGCATGCCTCAGAGTAACGTAAAGTGAGGTGGAGATGGGGAACCTTTGCAACCAGGAGAAGACATGTTGATAGCAAAATCCTCAGCTCAGAAAATGTCTCCTTCCTTCCTGCAAACATAAGTGGACAGAATTAAGGCTGAGCTTTATGACCTCCAAGTTCTTGACTTCTGCTCTCACATTACAGCAGCAGCAAATCCTGTTGCATGAAGCAGAAATCTCTCTGTCTGAACACGCACTATTTCAAACTCTTCTCTGTGTAAACTGTTCCAGACTTGACCAAGAACAAGGCTGTTTATTAACAGCAGAATTAGGAAACTTCTTTGGTATTATGGTGTTTTCCCCTGTTTTTTTAAGTTTTCATATTGAGCTGCTGAAGCTTAAATTTGCCAGCTAGCAGCGTTTCTAGTTTTCTATGTGTTTTACTTCAAGCTATTTTCCTTTGCCTGATTGCCTGAAATATCTCTGAAATACCTCTGTGTACAGTGCTCTGCCTTCTTTCCAATGGAAAGAAAAGTTTTCCTTGAGTTGGTATGCGGTTAGAAGGACAAGCAATGGCATGCTCATTTTCACCAAATAAATAGAGGATATAAAAGTGCAAAAGGCCAATGGCAACATTTTTCTTCTAGCATTCATATGAATGCTTTTATACAAAGGGATTGAATCCTGCTTCCATTTGTTCTCATGTAAATCTAGAATAATAAAGTTATTTTACAGAACTGCATAGTTTATTAACCTAAGTGTCATAACTAGAATTGAATATATGATAATAGTTTGATAATTTTGTCCTTCTGCAGTTCTCACTTGCTGTGATTACTCCATCTTTTAGACATTTTAATTTCTTTTCCATATGTTGTAGATTTTAAACTTTGACACAAGGGCTGCCAGCCTAAGTACAGCAGGAGCTGTCATGAACCTCTGTGTTAGGAGGAAACCCCTTATCTGCTACTTCAATAGTAAAGGGTGGAAAGAAAGGTTTGGGAAGCAGTTTTAGGTGCTTCTGTGATAGTTAGTTGGTTTTTACTTTGAAATTCTCCTCTGAGCTTTCCCTCCACCTCCGTTTTGGCAGAACCAAACTCTGTTTGCTTTTAAGATTGCTGTCACTCACAAGCTGCCTCTCCAGGACCAAGTAAGTTAGCAGAGCTAAAAACTGACAAAAATATTTTCTACAGAGAGCATTGCCACTGTCAAGTGGGGTTTTGCAAACCTGTTGCTCACTTCACATGATGATTTATTGGACATTGTGTTCTTCTAACAAGTGACAAGGTCATACCGACCAATTTGCTTATGAAGGTTTACACAACCTTTAGCAGTATGAAACCTCACAGACTTTAAAACTTCGTGCAGTAATTACAGGCAGCTTGCTTTCACAGCTGGCCTTTTAAAAGGATGAAGCAAGGTCATCCTTTCGGGCTGAGAGGAAAAAGACCCTTGCAAAGCCCAGAAACAGCAGTAACGTTTGGTTCCTTGGAAACTTGTGTGGCTTGCTCTGACTGCGTGTTTCCAGCCCCAGTGCAGCAGCAGTGCTACAGTGAGGAGCTGGAGTTACGGCTGGCAATGCAGAGCGGTCCGGTGCCTCTCCTGACTGTCGCCAGGGCCCAGCAGGGGTGGAAATGGGACGCGAGGGCCCAGCAGGGCGAGGGTGGAGGTGGACACCAGCACACAGGTGACGGTCCGGTTGTGAGCTCTCCATGATCGAGCCGGTATGGTACAGTGCCGGGCGCTGCGGCCGAGGGCGTGAGGGACCCCCGAGGAACGCGCAGCCTGAGGAGGTGTTTTGTGTGCCCTGCGGGCCTCCTCACCCTGTGCCCCGCTGGAGCCCCGCCGCTCCGTGTCAGCACGGCGCCGGGTGCGGGGCCGTGAGCGAGGCAGCCACCCCACGCCTCAGCCCGGGGGCCGGGCCAGGCAGCGGGGCCTGTGTGCATGTCTGGATCTCTGTGTTTGTGTGTGTGTGTGTGCGTGCGTCTGTCTCCCCGCCCAGCCCCGCGTTACCCTCACGCCGCCCGGCCCCTCAGCGCTTCCCCCCTCCCGCTGCAGCCCCCGGGGGGCTCCG
>VZTR01017672.1:72109-100519 GCA_013400775.1 Chaetops frenatus
GGCAGCGGCCCCTGCGCCCGGCCCGCCGTCGCTCCCCGGCGGGGTCACCCCGCTTTCCCCGCTCTGCGGCCGGGGCCTCCCGCGCTGCGGCCGGCGGCCCGTGCCGTAGCGGGGGCGGCACGGGGGCCACTGCCGGTGACCTTATTCCCCGCTGCGGTGCGGCCGGGCCTCACCGTGTGTGCCTCACCCAGTGAGGAGCGGGGACTGCGGCCTGGAGGGGCCCAGGGGCCGCGGGTCGCCAGCGTTGCACAGTGCCGGGACCCGAGCCAGGTAGCCCGGAGGGCGCCGACTTTCCCGGGGCCGCGTCCGCTTGCGGAGGGAGCAGCCCCGGGCAGCTGGGGGAAGGAGGTGACTGATCCCTGTCGGCCCGTCCCCCATATGGAGCTGGTGCGCTCCGCTGTCAGCGCTGCTCTTGCCTGTAATCTATCCCCTGGTGGGGATGGGACATGGCTTTGGCTGGGTGTTTAGCCTCGGGTGTGCTGGAGTCTGCGCAGTGTGGTTTTTAAAGTATGGTTATTTCTCAAGAACGGCTTAAAGGCTGAGAGCTCGTAGCAGTCTCCCTGCCGTACGCTTGGCGAGGAGGCACCTGGGACTTGTGAGGCTTGTACTGACTCGAACGCTGAGTTGGATCATGTGAGGTTTTTAGCACTGCACTGGAACACTGAACTATTTTAACATCTTTGTTGTGTAACTTTCACTTAATTTGGAAGCAGAACGATTGGACTGGGCACAGTTAAACAAAACCTAGCAGATGCCATGTGCCACGATTGGTTTCAGTTACTTGATTTGCAAGCCGACTAGAGATAGGGAAATCTAGCTGCACTGTAAACTGGGAGATACAGAGTGACAACTCACCTGGCTTGATTTACAGAGAGGAAAAGGCAGTGCTTCTGAGCATCAAGAAAAGTTTGATTGTGTTTGGCAGCATTGTAAGTTGAATAACTTAAAAGAGCCCTGAGATTGAAATTGAGGATATGATACTGCTTTACTGCTCAAGGACTGGTTTCTCTCCCTCCTAGCACTGCTCGGTTTTCTTTGATTTCAGTTTTCTGTGTTTTCATCACTGTGTCGTTTAATAATCTCAAAGCATTGGATTATTGCATAGTTTTCTCAAGGTCATAAAAGTGCCAGCACACCTGTAATAAATGACCTTTAATTAGCTGTGTCATCATTAGCAGTGGAAACATGCACATGTCACTCTTAGTTGCTTCTGAACTTTAGTCATGGAACAACTGAGATGATAGGGTCTGTGGATGGTCTGTCCCTGCCTGCAGAAGGGCTTTCTGTACAGTGAAATAAAGCAGAGGGATAGGTTGGAATAGTTACAGGAGCAGCAGTGTATGTAACAGGAGAGGCCCCCTGTACCATTACTGAGTGTTGCTTAACAGCTGTTACGTTCTAGCTTACCCTAAAATCAATAATCGTGTTACAGCACCTCCTCGAATAATAGCAACAGATCTTTGTTTTTTCAGCTGGAATTATTTTGAAAGCAGGGAGTGGAGTTGAGGAAGGCTGTTTCTTTCCTTTTCATGCTCGGTTGCCTGCAACTTAAAAACGTTTCTGAAATAGTTCTAGCACAGAACAGTTTTGCGTGAATTGTTGTAAAAGTGTTGTTTTAAACATGACATTCTGTCTTGGTTTAGGAGGCCAGGCAGCTCTTGTTCATGTTGAATGGACAGGAATGTCTGAGTCGCATCTTACAAGAGTTCTGGTACTTCTTAGGTACCTTGTGTCAACTACAGTCCCTGTGGTTTGCTTAAATATCAGAGACTAATATTTGCTTACTGACTGAGCTAATAAAGCAGCACTGAGTGGAGCGAGGTGCTGTGATAGATGAGGGATTGTTTTCTCTTCCTGCCCTAATAATAATAGGGACACTACCTCATGCTGGCCAGCCTGGATAGGAGCAGGTCTGTTGTGGTCAGAAGGGCTGGGGATTTTCCTCCAGTGTAATAGAAGAGCACTTGTCTCCTGCTGGCATTTGAGTTTACCCAACTTCCAAACCAGATAAAATAAGGAGATGGAAATACAGGTGTAAATTGTGTGTCCTTGTTGGTTTGGTAGTGAAACACAGTGGTGTTGGTCTCCAGCACCAGCACAATCGCAGGCTTCACTTCAGCACTCTAATAAAAGTACTTTTAACTTTGTGCCTGTTGTTAGTAGACTGTTGGACATCTTATCGCAGTCCATGGAAGTTTCAGGGACATTCATAAGGAAAACTGCCAAATTTCACTCAAATGTCACCTTATGTAAATTAGGTTTGAAGTTGCTTTTGTTTTTGTATTGTGGTTATGAACAGACCCCATCCCTCTGATTTTTGATATTCATTGCAGTCTTTGAATGGGAAGTTTTCAACTTTAAAATCAGGCTGAGTTGTTGCCTTGGTTTTTAATTTGCTTAATTTCTTTTTCTACTGTTGCTGCATGCTGTGCCTACAGTGTGATCTGTGAGCTGCCTGAGTGCATTTTTTCAGTTTTTTGCTAAAGGCTACATTTACTTCTTAAACTTACTATACCAGTTATTAGTATTTTAGGCTTTGTCTTTAACCTCAACCATCTAAGTTGAACAAGGCATAAAAAAAATTTTCTAAGTTTCTGCATAGGCAGATGTGCTGTATTTGTCATTGGTCAACAACTGAAAAATTTTAGAAATGCTTATACGTGGTGGTGCTTTAGGCTTTACTCTTGCTGAAGCATGACTGGGTTTCTTTTTTTAAAACATTTTAGGCAACCTGAACTTCCTCAGATGTCCTGGAGGAAAGAAAGAAATAGCTTTCCTTGTTTTTCGAAGGTTGTTCTTGATATGATACAAAGAATTATTATCTCATCCTATAGCTGATTTTAAGGTCATGGTGCTGTGCAGGGGGTTGATTTACATGAATACATTTCTGGGGCTGGTATTTGTGTTTGAGAGAACAAGCAAATGAGCAAGTTTTAGATATATGTGAAAACATGGCTCAGGTTGGTGTCTGCTGTTTCAGTAAGCTGCAAAGAAATGACTGATGAGAAATAGGTGATAAGGATTATAATCAAAGCATTTCTAGGAGCAAATTAATACATAATAGGAACTTGTCTTCTGAGAGCATTGGTAACTAACTTGCCTGACCTTTAGCTTCTGTTTATTTCTGAAATAATATATTCTGTGTTGTCTTCATTTCCAAGAAAGCAAGATTTTGTGTACTTGCCAAGTTTTTCGAAACACTTTGAATATAAAAGTTGGAAGAACTTTTGAAGTTCTTTCCTTCAACTCTCCAAGCTGGTGTTTAACTGGAGCTGTTGCTCTGCAGCAAAGCAAGGAGCTCACTGTCCCCCTTTGTGTTTGGGAGGGAGCCCACATCCCTGTTCTAGTGCCATAATTGTCTCCACTGGATGTGTAAGCATGTGAACAATCTCCTAAAGTTATCTATTCAGTTTGTCTTGAATCTGTCACTGAGAATTCCAGCTGCTCCACGGGGGATGTTACTCCTTGAAGTAAAAAGACTGGTTTATATCTCGTTTTAGTGTGAGAATAGTAGATTTTTGTGCTGAAGTGTCATCTTCAAGGCTAAATAAGTATCTCCTTTCATTAAGTAAACAGGAAAAAAAAGAAAAGCTATGCTAATTTTATTATGGTTAGTAGCTGGCTTCTCTTTAAGGTTGGAAAAACTTAAAGTAGAATGTTTGCCACCAAAGGTGGCACTGAGCATCCAAGGCAGTCCAGAAGAAGTTACCTGAGTAAATGCAGGTGAGCTGGATCTTGGAATTCCTGTTTGATGCCCACTTGATGAACTTGTGAGCAGGACTAGTAGGATATCAAGAATAAGGTGAAAGAGAAGTCCATTTGGGCCTTTGCAGAAATGATTTGTGAAAAAACAGCTTCTTTTAAAAGAGTGGCCCTGCTCTTGTCTATCAAGGAGGAATAGGTGAGAGAACTGGCAAAAGTCTAAGACTGCATAAAGTGTCTTTTGGGGAAGGATTTTCTGTTCACAGCTTGGTTACTTAGCCTCTGTTTACACCCTGGATGAGGAATATTCTGATATGCTTCACTAGGAGGGGAAATATCTCATGTAGAGTTTTTTTTTTCTCTTGCACTAAATGTATTTTCAGCTTTATTTTCAGTGCAGATGATGAGCAAGTGATTGCATTTCCAGCCCTATATGTTGGTGATTTTTGTGTGGCAGGGTAGGGTTTGCTACTGCAGGTCATGGTGGATTTCTCTTAAAGAAGACTGGCATAGAAACCAAAATGTTGAAGACTTGAACTGATAAGATGTTGTACAGATTGTAGACATGGAGTGTAGAATGCAATTTCCAATGAATTGATATTTGAGAGTAGCACTTCATTTGCTCTTACACAGTTGCTACTCCAGTGACATCAGAATCAGATTCCAGTCTGTAGTTAGTATCAAATTATAATGCATTTATTTTCCCACTGTCACCTCAGAGATAAGCATGTTGAATTTACAAGTTCTTACCGGTCTCAGCAAAATATTTGGAATGTCTCTTTGAGCAGTGTATTGGATAACGGTTCCAGGATAACAAGGTTGCTTTTTTAAAACTTGGATTGAAAATTACAGAAACTTGTTGGAGAACATGTGTCAACTGCTTGTACTGATGTGTTAGGACTGCTTTCCCTATGTTGTGCATACTTGGAAAAGTTGTTCTCGCCTCTTATCTCCTCCAGCAGGGTGGCAGTGCTGAGTGGAAGAATAAGTGCAGTTATTTTAGCTGTCTCTTTAAACCCAATCCTGTGATACTACTGCCTGCAAACTTGCTGTCTTGTTCCCCTCCCCTTCTCGACCTCTTCTGCATGAAAGAAAGGGTGTTCTGGCTTTTACTTGTAGGTGTTCATTTACCTTGGTCCATGTGGTGTGATCTACTTGGGGAACTGTCAACTTTTGTGAAATAAAAAGTTCAATCTGTCAGTTCTTTGCCTAATATGGGAATCATCACAGCCCTGATTTCAGGGAAGGAACAATCACTTGAAGTAAGTGAACTCCTAGGCATGGAGACGGAAGCTTGGCCTCCTTTAATGTATTGCTTAGACATAAAGTAATAGTGAAAATGACTGCTGTAGAAAAGGGAGGTTAAGGTTCTTGATATAATCAAATCTTAAAGCAAGAAGTCATCTTGCTTTTAAGAGAATTAAGTTTCTTAAATAGTTTTTGTAATCCTGAGCTAAGCGAACTGTATTTAAGATTTTAAACATTGCCTTGAAGCTGCCCTCAAAGCAGTTAACACTTATCTTTCAGGGAGCAAAGTCTTAAGGTTGTCATTAGGATAGGAAGGGAATGCAGCTCGAAATTCTTAAAAGGAAATCTTTCTAACTGCTGGTATGTCAGGCTTGTTGCTAATAAATTGTTTGGAAAAGTACAGTAAGTAATGATTTTGAGGTTAGGACGCAGAACTGGAGAAAACTAAAGCTGATAGTACTATAGAAATAAACAGCTGCTGAAGATCTGCGTGCTATGTGCTGAGATTTAAAAGGCAGAAAACCTTTCAAAATAAAATACTGCTGGTGCAAACATTAAGGAATGCAGCTTCTGTTTTAAACTTATTTTTTTTCAATAGAAAAATGAACATGCTCTCAGCTGTGAAGATTTAGATAGCAAGTATTATTAAATGCTTGTAGAAATGCTTGTAGAACCTTCAGATGCTATGAGAAATCCTGCTTGTTTGAAAAGACCCTTGAAATGCAATTTGGTGCTTTTGAAGAGGTTGGAAACTGGCTTGTGAAAGACTAAATATTATTCTTAGAGTCTTGTTCTAAGTATTTTGAGTTGCAGACATATCACTGTGTTATTATCAAATATCAAACTGAGCTGTTCTTTAGTCTAATCTCTTGTTGACTTATTTCTGTGGCGCATTAAGACTAGATCAAGCTTTTGGGAGCTTTGAAGAGGAACACTGTTCTGTTTCTCTGTTTCAATTCATCTTCTAATCCTAGCCTTTTCTTCCCAGAGTTTACTCTATACTGTAAGGAAAGATTTCGTGGATCCACCAAATAAGGGCATTAAATTTGATCTACTGAGACTCCCCTCTTAGTTGGAGGGGAGTGCTAAAACGTACAGACTTTGTGGAGTTGTATTTGCCTCTTCCTTCTGCACCCAAGTGAAAGATGTATATTAAACCATTGTAGTCTCAACATATGGTAGTCCTGCAAAAAGCAGTTTGATTGTCCAGATGTATTTAGACAAAGTTGAGAACTTTATGTAAAGAGAAGCAGTAAGCAGCCCCCTCTGTTTGTTCTTGTCAGGATGATAAGTGTGGCTTGCTTTACACCTGAGATTGCTGACTTCTTTCAGTTCTATACCTCTAGGCTTGACTGGCCAGCAGCCATCAATGTACACATGAATATGGCATTTCCTGTCTCAGGAAAATGTGCTTAAAAATAAAAAGTGCTCCAGTTGTTGAGACTTGTTTTGTAGCAGTGGCTGATGTTTTGGTGGTAACAAGAGTAGTGAATGATGTTAAAAATCCTTAGGTAAGTGGGTGAGTCTTGAGCCCTTAGAGCACAGTAAGGTGCTGGTATGGAACTGAGCCACTGGAGTGTGTGTTAAAATGTCCTTATACATTATAAGGACAACTTAACTAGTGATTTTGAAATCAGCATTTTTCTAATCTACTCTGTAGTAGGCACAGCTCTTAGCAGGTGCAGTGTATTCAGTAGGTGTGTTCAAGGGAATATTCCTCTAGTGCAGGAAGGACTGTGCCAGGCTTGAGGGCTTCCCACCAGTCACACATTCTGGCCTGTAATATTGACAAACTGCAACCTGTGGTAGCCTCCATCTGTAAGGGAAGGAAACCTTTTTCTTAAGTGAAGGTTAACAAATGTGTTGGCTACCCCAGCCTAAATCTGGACTTTCAGATAGAGACAAATCTTTGGCAACACACAGTCAGATCCAGTTACAGCCCAGTTGTCTGCCCATCTTTGCAATGTTATCACATATCACTAAGTCAGTTCCTACATGAATATGCTTCTTAACTGTTCTTGTGAATTTTGGGAGTCTGGAGAAATTTTCCAGCTGAACTAGGTTGTAGTCACAGAGCTGAACTTTTCTTTTGGCACCAGTGCCCAGAGGAGCAGTTTGTGCCTCCCCCTCAGCAGTGCTGGTGTGGCTGTTTCAGAGGCTGTGGAGTGCAGAGCACATCACCTGGTCCAAGATAACTTGGTGCTGGACCTGGGACAGCAGCGCCAGCACAGAGAGCAGCAGCCCTGGACTGTTCAACAGTACGGTTGAGCTGTGCCCTGCAGAGGAGACTGCATACCTCTGCTGTTTGTTTGTCTTCAGTTCTAGTGCTCGTTGGATTCCTGTTTGAGGTGATACAGTTTGTAGGAAACGGCTTATATTGGATTGCTTTTTCTGCTGGTTTGGCTTCTTCAGCTGACTTGACTCTAAGCAGCATTGGATATGTGGCAAAATTAGCAGGAAAGGCAGTGTGGTGCTGCATGGTGCTGGAAATGGGAAAGAGTGGGAGAGCCCCTGTGATATGTGGTTAAGACTCAGTGGTGCTATTGAAACAGGCTTGAAGAGGCAGCGGGGAGAGGGGAGGAGGCAGTTACTGGCACTGTCCTGTTGGCAGAATTAATGTACTTTGAGCTGTTGCCTTAACAAGGGATTTGTGTGTAGCAGCAGCAGCAATGATGCCTGGCAGAGACTCAGTTGTGGCAGTAGGTGTGGGGCTTTGAAGTGTATGGACTTAGGTACTGTATCAATTATTATGGGTTAATTGCAGGAAAGGGATATGGCAGCCCAGACCTGTTTTTCTACGTGCTTAGCAGCAGGGACCCTGATAAAAACTATTTTTGTTGTAGCTGTGTGAGAAAAATCTCTTCCTCCAGTGGAGGTAAAGTGAAGACATGCAAAATGCGATTATTTCCTTTTTTGTTTGTTTGGTTTCAATTCTCTTTAACTGTGCCTTGTGTAGAACTTTTTTCATGTTTTGATTATTGATCTGGGTGTGAATTGTGTTGACACGTGTTGTGTTTCCCTTGGTGGGTGTCAGTGACCCTACCAGGTTAAAAACAGTCAAGAAGGGAAAAGGAGAAGAAACTGAAATGTTCCATGGAGTTGTCTGCAGGTAGTTACTGTATCAGTTGTGCAAACTGTGATCTAGAGAAGACAGTTTTTTTAAAGAAACCTATAGTCTCTGTACTGCCCTTTATTCTTTGAAATTAAATATAGAATTCTGGAGTTCAGTGCTGGAAAAACTGGCTGGAAGGCTCTCTTAGTTGCAGAAACTGAAAGAGAGATGGGAAGCTGAGTATGAGCTGAGGTTGGGCTAAAAGATCACTTTTGGTTGTAAGCTTTATCAAACTGTTAAGGTTGGAAAAGATATTGAGATCAGAATCCAACTGATAGCCCGGTGCTGCTGTGTTCACCACTAACAGCATGTCCCCAAGTGCCACATCCACTTGCTTTTTGAACACTTCTAGGTATGGTGATTCCGCCATTTCCTGAGCCAGCCTATTCCAATGCCTGACCACCCTTCTCATGAAGAAATGTTTCCTAATATCCAACCTGAACCTTCCCTGGCACCATTTCTTCTCATCTTGTCACTTGTTGCCTGGGAGAGGAGACCACCACCCACCTCACAACAGCCTCCTTTCATGGAGTTGGAGAGAGTGCTAAGGTCACCCCAAGCCTCCTTTTTTCTCCAGGCTAAATGCCCCCAGCACTCTCAGCTGGTCCTCAGAAGAGTTCTGCTGCAGACTCTTCACCAACACCTCAGTCTCTGTCTTGCAGTCGGGCTCAAAGCTGGTGACCTCACCAGTGCTGAGTACAGGAGGTTGATCACCACCCTCTTCCTGCTGGCCACACTATTGCTGCCATTCAGCTTGCTAAAAGCAAAAAAGAAAAGTTCAAGCCTCTTTGGCTTACTTTGTTTCCTTCCATTGGTGTTCCTGACTGACAGCTTGTTTATCCTGGAAATGAGTGTGAAACCCGACCCTTTTTCATACCTTCCTGTACAGCCAAAGGAAGCACTCCCTCTGCTTTCTGCTGAGCTCCTCTGTGGCCATGGTGCAGATGCATCTCGGTAACTAAATCACCTCTGACTGGCAATATAAAGACCAAATATGGGACAATTGCAGTTGGCATCTCTCACTTTATTCTTTTCTCCCTATTCTCGCTCAAAATACCAATTCAGGTTAGCTGCTCGCTGTTTAAATTACTGGCTGCTGACGTGAGGATGCATACAAGGTACAAAAAATGTAGTTATGGCCTAAACCAATTAGAAAATACTGACTTCTTGAGTGGGCAACAGCCTTAAATAAAATCACTCTGAAATACGAGCAGAAGTCTGCCTGGATTACATGTGTGTGGCCTGCAAGGATACAGTTAGCTTTCAGTGTTCATGAGGAGCTGTCACTTGCCATTTCCAGAGTTCATGATGAACTAGGGCATTGTCAGATCTGGAGCACTCTCATTCCCATCCTCAAGAGCCTTTGTGATAGGTAAGAAAGGGGAGAAAAGGTGAGCAAGAGGCCTTTTAGTGCTTTCATCTGCCCTTAGTGTTTTAATACAGCTTTCTTTGAGGGGGCTGGAAAAGTACTGGTGAATCTTACTGTGGGTAGAGATCCTGTTAGGTCCTTCAGTGAGTGTGCTATTAATAGCTGTGATTTTTGGGCAGAGGGGAAGAAGGATGAGAAGCATGCTTTGCCACTATCCTTACCCTGCACGATTTTTCTTGTAGCTAAGGAGAAACATCTTTCTTACCAAGTTCGTAATGTGCTTTCTAAAAAGCAGTCCTTTTTAATTTATATATATATATATTTTTTTTTTTCCCCTTTACTGGATTTGTACTGCTTCTGTCTCTGCTTATTGGCATTCTCTCTTACTTGTATTTGTTCAGAAGAGTTGAATTTGAGGGTTAATTTTTTTTGCTGCATGTTTTCATTATATGAAGTTTCCCTATTGCTTTTTGTCCCCATAAATGGAGAATGCAAAATGCTAGTTTATCAGTATTTTGTGAGGGGAGAGTTGTCTGCTCCTGCATGCCTGCTGACCATTCAGCAGAGAAGCAATTTAAGGCACTTTGGAGTAGACAAGCCTATTGTTTGATTAGTTGTGGTGCTGCAGAGGTATCTAGGTCGTCAGAATATCTTCTTTTTCCCCTTCCCTGGCAGAATTGTAGCTTCAGGTGCTTCTCGCTTCAGCTCACAGTTTATGTAACAGTTCTAGATGTGTCCCTTTAACATCCCATTGCCCTGAAGGAACAGAGGGAGTTAAGTGTGTCTTCCCTCTGTACCCTGCCCCTACTCTTCTGTCAGTCTTATTGGATGTCCAAACAAGTCTTTGGAACTTAGCTCATCAGTCCTATTTATAGCTGAAATATTCGAAACATTTAATTATTTCTGGCCTTAAAATGAGCTACTTGGCACTATTTACTAGTCCGCAATAAGAAAAGCAGCGATGCATTAAGGTCTGTGGCAGCCCCATAGCTTTTGTGTGAGTTTAGTGCATGGAGTAGAACTGCTGGAAAAAGGTGAGGACAATTTTGTCACTTAGATCTAGTGACTTTTTTTTTTTTTTTTAACTGAAGATGTGCCCAAATAAGGTTTGAAGGTTAACATATTTTCTTCCTGTGCTCTGGAACTCACTTCACACATGCCTACACTTCCCTTCGTTCACTACACAAAACAAGAAACGTTTAAGTAGTTTGTCTCCTTTCTCTCCAGGGAAAATTTCGTACATGAAGCACTGAGAGAATGCCTTACATTGAAATGCAGTGCAGCAGTTTCCTCGTGATAAATTATTTTCAGCTTTTGATTCAAGCCATGAACTCCCTCAGGGTATGGAGGTTGAACAAAATTCCAAGCAAGATGCCTTTAGCTTAATGTAGCTCACTTCAGTTTGCTTTTCACTGTTCAGGTGATGGTGGGGGAGCCTGTCAAGCATCTGAAATATTGAAATATGAGCAAGGGACTTGAACTGCTATTGAATGGAGGAAGATACGTGGTGCTGTAAGAACACCAGGAAAAAGAATTTGGGGATGCTGAAAGCTGAAGTGTCTAGGGGTACTGGAAGTCTCAATTTGAAGTTGACTTCTAGCAAAGTGCAGGTTTCTGTGCAAACAAGGTATTAAGACTACCAGCCAGAAGATTTAAAGGCTTTATACTTTTTAAATTCCTTGTGACAGAGCAACTGGAAGTACTGATGAAGGACAGCTACACTAATGAGTGACTTAAAACTAAAAAGCAAATGGGATTAAATTTATTTTAACATTGTGCTGCATTTGTGGGCAGTTGTTTGCTTTCCATAGAAGCAGTTACTAATTGTGATTCAGTGCTTGTTGATCAAAAGCCTCTACTGTATCTAAACCCAACTGAGTTTAGCAATTAGTATGTGCCTTTTTTAATGAAAGGATGTGGATGATGTGTTTAAAGAGTTCAAGCTGTATTTAGATTGAAACTTAAAGATAACCATGTTGTTACTTTCTGTCAATTAATGTGCTTAAAGGGAGGGACTTGGATTTAAAGCAAGAAGAACTTGTATTTAAGGCTGTCTCTTATTTTCATGGCATGCAGGTGTCTGAGTGTTTTCACTCACTGCAGGACAAGTAGGTCATCAGCTGCTGGCTGTGTACTTAGGGGAAGCAGGAATTAGCTTTTCATTTTACCTCATGCTTTAAGAAATGGGTTATTTAGTTGGGTTTGTTCAGTTGAAATACTGTCTGCATACACAAGAAGCTACTGTTCTCAAAATCTGGCTTAGTATTTCAACAAATGGTGCTTGTTCTGGGTACTTAGCTGGTGAGAAAAAATAGCAGTCCTGCTGTAGTTGTTACTGAGTGGAGTGAGGAGTTTATAGGGAAACTGAGTGGTAGTATCTTCCTATGGCTATATTTGCTCCCATTCAAATCTGTCTGCTTCTGTGTCTTGCTGTACAGTGTTGCTTCTCTTGTGTCTCCCAGCCTGTTTGACCTGGTCTAGGAAGTCATCATGTCAGTCAGAACCATGCATTAGCTCACAGGTTCTAATGGAATAATTCAGGTTGGAAGAAGCCAAAATGATGTAGGGACTGATTGGTGAACAGCCACAGAAATAGGTGTGAATGGATGGCAGACTTCAGGGACAAGTTCAAGTTCAGGTGATGATCTTTTTGCATCAGTGCCAGACAGAGCAGCAGATATGACCTTAGTCTGGAGTCTGTTACTTCAGTACTACAGAAACTTCAAAGGTCAGATGAACATCTTGAAAAAAGAAAAATACAGCTGTGACTTTCTGGGCCTGCAGCACTGTGCTACAAGTTCTACTGCCATATGGCTTGACAGATGAGAACTCTTTTGTAAATACTAAAAGCCTGAGTTTCAGAACTTCTGTGCACATGTTCCAACAGCATAGTGATCACCCCCAGGAGTGAGTTGGGTCAATCTACCAGCCTGTCTTTAATACTGTGGCAGGAGGCAGCATTGCCTCTCTGTTGTGTTTGCAGAACATGGAACATTCCCCTGAAACAACCACTCCCTGTACTGGGGTGGATGTGCTGGGTTGGTTAACACCCTTAGGAACTGGACATAGCAAAATGTTAAAATGTGCTATAAAAAACAAACAGAACCTCCAAACTAACAAAAAGTCTGTTATTTTGGTTGCCTCTAGCAGTACTGAAATATATTGTCATGGAGACCTGTATAGGGATGCTGCCATGATCTTTGCAAGCCTAAAGTACTGTCCAGCTGGTTAGGACAACTTCAGTGCAGAAGTGTGCATTCTGTGAATGCCAGCTCTTCTAAAGTTAGTACGCATCTCTTTTATACTTGATTTGCTGGGACTGGACTATTGCAGGAACCTAGAGCAGTCTGTGGACTTTAGAACAAATCAGCTTAAATTCTGAGTTTTAAGTAGTACACTGTGACTGCTGGAGCAGGTGAGGAATGGGAGACAGCCAAGGGACAGGGTTTTGAATTCTGAATTGCATAAACTTCTGGCCTGAGTTGACCTGACAGTGCTGTCAGCATGTTTATTTTATGAACTACTTTGGGAACTTCTACAGGGATTTTGCATAAAACTGGACTCTGAAGGGGATTGCTTCTTGTCCTGACTTCTTTTCCAGAGGTTGCACTGAAAGTAATTCTTGGAAGTGGAGTGTGATCTTTCTGTCCATGCTACTGAAGCCTTCTAGAAAGGCTGCCTAAGTGCTGCCTGAGACAGTGACTAGCCAGAGTGACGGGGTGAGCAGCCAGAAGGCAGGGTAAAGGATCAAAAAAGGGTGTGACATCTGTCTAGGACACCTGACAGGGTGGCATAGGCTGATTATGCTGCTGGGACAAGCAGTAGCACTTGTTCTATAGTTAACATGCTTGGCCTGTGCAATGTCTGTCCTGGTAATTGCCAACTAGTTCGAAATCTGGAGAGGTGTTCTCTGCCACTTGAGCATGAAGTTATCAAACCAGCTCTTCTGGATGGATCAAGTTGCTTTCACAGCTGTCAGCACTGTAGTTCTCCACCCTCTAAAGTGCTTGACTGATGGCCATGATGGTCTTTTCTGTAGGTAGGTTGGGAACTTTCAGATATATTAGGCTGGTTAGTCAAAGGAAAAAAAGAAAAAGCCAACAAACCAACTTGACCCAAACCAACCAAACAAACTCAACTTGGTGCTCTGGACTTGTCTTCCAATTTCTGCTGGTGAGTGAAATCTAATAGGAGCTGAGTAGGGTCTAGGATGAATCTTCTCTCCTGTTCCCTCTGGTTAATGAGCTTCAGTGGTGCAGAATGCTGTTAACAAGATATGAACTTTTAATGGGCGTATTGTATGTAAGCTCTTGATAGTAGTATCTCCTTGTGATAGGGAGAATCTGCTTGTTTATAAATAGCTAACAATAAAGGACCATTCCACTTCTTTGTTTGGAAATCTCCTTGGCCTGAAGAGGCTTTGGGTGGCTGTACTCTGCACTGGCACAAGGATGCTGCTACAGCTTGAGGTCTGACAGGTTTTGATCACTTCCAGGTAGGACAGGATGGTTAATGTCAGGCTTCCAGTGAATGAAGGGAAGTTGCAGGTGTGGCTTCAAACCATTTTTCAGTCTGCCCTAGTTTACAGACCCAGTCCCTTACTGCAGCTGAAGTCAAGTGTGCATTTAAATAAAAGAATATAAGGCTGTTCCAAGTAACCAAGTTCTACTTGTTACCACAGACATGCCTTGAAGCAGAGGCTTTGAAACATTGTGTGAATGTGTTTACTAAAACACAGGTGCCTCTTCTTAGAACTATATGACTTCAATGCTTTTACCAGTAGAATATTCCCTTTATGTTTCTAGGCTGTGATGCTCGAAGTTTTCTTTCTGACTGTCAAAATTTTCATCCCTCAGTACCTGGGCTATCCTCCCAAGTTTTCTGGCCTGCAAAGGATCCTGCCTATATGGGGCAAAACCTGTTTAGAAATTCTTTCAAAAAAAGAGGGCTTGTTTAATATCTGAGAATACAAAATCTTTAGGCCAAGGGTGAGACATTTTCCTCTGAAGTGGTGACCAGTCAGTGTCAATGTAGTTTGCATAGTTTGATGTCCTGTTGACAGATATTCTTTTAAAAGTTACTCCTTCCAGTTGTCAGGCCTGCTAGTGTAATCAGTTTTTTGGCCTGCTGTGTTAATCACTTTGAGTTGGGGTGATGCTGGGGACTGTTTTGCACACCCACTAGAGGACAATGTTGGATTTTAGTTCTAGCTGCTTAGGATTTAAGAGCTCAAGTGTACATCCTGTTCAAACCAAGTACCATGCCAGCTTAATGTAGTCAAACCAATTTTTTTTTAAGATTTAGTGCCATTGGCCTTTGGGACAGCACAAGATTTGATGCTTGGAAATGGAAACATCATCTGTCATTTTGCAATTAAATGAAGTGTTGTCAGAGTTGGGTAAGGAGGCAGTTGCTGGAGAAACTTCAGGGTCACCATGTTACCAGTTTTTCATATTTGTGGTAATAACTGCAGTGTCTGATTACATCTACAAAGCAGAGTGCATTGGAGCCCTGTTCATGAGTCTTTTGCTGAGAATGGTATCTCTTATGCAAAGTCTGGCAGGAATGACTTGGCAGTTCCTGTGAGCATTGGCAGGCTCTCTGCCATGAATGAATGAATGAAACCGTGTGTTCCATGGTGCCTCATGGATGCATCCTGCAGGACAGCACTTCTTGTAGGCTGCTTCCACAGGAAACGTCTCTGCGAGCAACACACGAAGGGACTGGGGGTGGCTGCTGCCTTGTCTTGGAAATGTAAACATGACTAGAAGGACAGTGTACTGAAAATCACATGTGATAATCCTAGATAAGTAACTGGTGGGAAGGGGCCTTGATCAGGTTTGTGAACGTAGGGTTGCAGTAGAAGATGGCAAAATGTAAATTGGGAGTGGGAGGCAATTCTATAATCACAAAGCAGCTCTGCAGATACTTGCCAGGAAAAGTGGAATCAGGAATGGTAGAGTTGATTTCTGCTGTGGGACAAACTTTAGGGTTGTGGTGCCTGAACAAGAGAGGAGACTTCACCTTGGGTAGGTTAGTTTGGTTTTCTTTTATGCCTCTAGTCCAATTAACTCCTGAATTTTAGAAGCCGGGAAGATAGGATATTGGTCTTATTATAGTGTGTGTCTGAAGGGCTGTGTTACCTCATCATTCATTAGTAACTGTAATCTGAGTTATAGTTTTTTCAGCTATTGTTTTATCCTGAAAGGGTATTGATTCTTAAATTGTGTATAAAATAGTCTTTTAACTGTTTTTAAAGCGATGATACTTACTGTTACTAAATCTTGCTTAATAGTGGGAAGAATATGAAGCCAGAAACTACTTCAGTGTTTTTTTGGTTTTCTTATCCCAGAAGTGTTAGGGCATGCACATGTTTGGTAGTTTATTTTCTTGCAAACAGGGAATAGGTGCTCTAAAGTCTGTACTGTATTGAGACTTGAAACAGTGTTGGCATTAGAGAGGAATTTACTCATCTGGTGTTTGTTATCCTGGACTTCCATACTAGATCCATGGTCTTGCTTGTACCTGTTGGCAAGCAAACCTGTTGACAGAAAACATTAATTTCCCCCTAGCCCCCTTACAGCAGTCCAAGGTCTTGATATAAAAATGCCCTTTTTTGGTCCTCTTTGGAGCTTGTTTGAAACTATTCATTTTTTTCCAGATAAAAGGCCCTTGACTTGAGATGCCTTTAAAAAAGGTTTTGAAGCTGAAAGTCAGGATTGGGTTTTTTTTTTTTTTTTTTGTGATTCTTTAATACATAGAGAATATCTGAAAGAGAGAAGATCTGAAATACAGGCTAAACACAAAGCTGATTAAAATGGACGGGGAACTACTGTTGACCTCTTTGCATTCCCTAGAACATCATTCTTGCTGCTGGAAATGTAAGCCCAGCTCAAGGTTTCACTTAAAAAAAAGAAAAAAGGTTTCTTGCCCTAAGCTCTGACTTACTAATGTGTTCTCACCTGTCAATTTGCAGGTAAGCTTTATGAAGAAGAGGAGGACGATGCCCTGCCAGACTCAGATGCCCTGCCAGACTCAGATGATGAGGTGGAACTGGATAAGCCGCGCCCCATACAAATCGTCCTTGCTCATGAAGATGACCATAACTTTGAATTAGATGAAGCAGCATTGGAAAAAATCTTGCTTCAGGAACATATTAAAGATCTTAACATAGTAGTTGTGTCTGTAGCAGGAGCCTTCCGCAAAGGAAAATCTTTTCTGCTGGACTTCATGCTTAGATACATGTATAACAGGGTGAGTAATTTGGATTTTTCCCGCAGGAGGAGAAAAGTACTTTGGTATTTTAGTAATTTCCCTTTGTGTTTGTTGACTAGAGCATAAATATAGCAGGTCAAAATTTTCTTAGATATCAGGGAAGTCAGCTACTCTGTTTCTGCACTGTGAAGAAGGGTATTTAAGTGACAGTTTTTAAATGTACCTTTTCTTCCAGTTATCAAAGGAATTTATTGGACACAGGAAGAACTTGAATGGTGGAGTGTGATAGCCTTCTAGTTGAGCTTTGGGGAAGGGCTTTTCCATGTGGTAGCTTGGAGGAACCTTGCTTTGACTTTGTCTCCTGAAATGAGATAATAGCACTCACTTGCCCATTGTTGTGAAAATAAAAGTCTCACCAGATAGCTGTTGGAGGGCTGAATCTGCTGAAATGCAACTTATGGCAAAAAGGAGCAAGTTTCCTGTTTGCTGCTTGGAATGCATTTCTGAGTGCAGTCCAGGAGCTCTTAAAATTGTTTTTAAGTTCTTGATTGATTAATGCCTGATCCAAAATTTAATTTCTTCTTTTAGTTTTTAGCTTTTGGCTAGCATTGTCTTGTGGCTACTATACTTTGAACCCTTGGCTTATATGGAAAAGGTGGAGTAGGGTCTTCTGTGAACCATACACATCTGCCTGTCACAGGTTGTGGGGTGTTTTCTTTTAGTCTGCATAGTGAGTATTGACAGGTCAGTGTTCTGTTGCTTTTTGAAGCTCTTAGAAACCCAGAACTGATTCCTTTTTTGGTCATTGTTCTTTGGAGCTAATTTGTGCTAGCTGGCTTGAGGCAAAACCAAGATGAACCCTGCAGTTACAGGAAATATGGGAGTACTGCAGAAAAGCTGCTGATAGTTGGCAAATGAAGACTTCCTTCTCTCAGTCCTAGTTGTGCCTGCTATTGAGTTTTTCTCATTTTCCAAGAGCTCTGGAAGAAAGACCCTGAGGATAGGGTAGGAGGGATAGAGAGTAGCAAGCTGGTACTCCAGACTTCTTGAGACTCTTAACCTAGGAAAAGCATTTCATTTGGTACAGATGTTCTGTGGGTGGCCTTGTTATGTGTGTTTGTGTGTGGGTGTGTAAGCAAGCCCTCTCTAGTGTCCTGTCTGTGTTCAAAGTCAACCAAACAATAAAACTCCCATCAATCCCTACAAACAAAGCAAAATACAAACTCCTACGTACAGCAGTCTGAGCAAGATGCTGGGTTGGGTAGAGGTAGTGCGAGTTCTTTTTGAAAACAGAAGGGCTGGACTTTAAATGAATGCTCTTAATTTTCAGATTGTGAAATAAAACAAATGTTCATAAAGGAAAACATTGAAATACTGCTTTGGTCTTGTGTATCAGGCCTCTCTGTTTCCTTTATTGTGCAGTCACTTTTTTCAGTTTTCTATAAATGTCCTTCAAAGTAGCATTTGTTTCTCCTAAACTGAAGATGAAACCAACCTTGGCCATCTACTCTAACAACTGTTTCTTACCAAGAGCAGAGAGGTCTTGCTCTCTATGTGCCAGCCAGGCATTTCCATTCTGAAGCTGGAATGCTTGCAGACCCTTCGTTGAGCTGATCCAAGTCACTGATGCATTAGAAGACACTACACTTTGCTGAATTGTTTTTCTGCCAGCTCAGTGACGTAAATTGGCTTAGGGAAGGAGTTTGACAAGCATCAGAACTGCTGCAAACTGATTGATGGGAACTGGGGGTGATGGAGGATAAGTGCAACGCCTCTTCTTTGGAGCACTCTTGAGTTGTATGAAGTCAAATGATCTCCTCTGCTTATCCAAATTTAGTACAGGAGGAGAGATCTTGGTATAGTTTTCTAGTACTTAGTCTGAGCCCTCCTCTTTAGTCAGGCTCAATTGCAAGTCTGTATTTTCTGTGAACTAAATATTGCACAGAATACTAGAGCAACTGCATTCACTTCATGTGCCAGTCAAGCAATTTTGGGATGTCCTTTTATGTAGACATTAAAATGCATAGTGGAAAACTTGGCAGAGAACTTCAGAATCTCATATTCCTGTCTTAAGCCAAGAGCTAGAGGTCATGTGAAAAGTTGCCATTGTAAAAATCTCACTGGTGCCAGCTGAAGTCAGAGGTGGGATTTTGGCATGGCAGAGGTTGATTACTGACTTCAGGGAGGTGGACATCTCCTTTCAGGTACTGATCCTTGCTGTTATAATTGCTCTTTTGAAGTGGAACAGCAGCAGTTGTGTACTCAGCAAGCTGCTGCAAGGATCCTGTCTTAAGCTTTAGGAGGAGTTGTATGCAGCAACACCTGTAAGTTTAGATGTAGAAGCTTTTTTTTTTTTTTTTTTACAGGAGAGTCACCTGGTCATTTTGAATTAATCTTCAAGGCATACTATGTATTAATGCACTAAGCAAATAAAGCTGCATTGGGCTTTTCTTTAGTGTGGAGTGAATTTAGAGAAATCACTCTTTAGGTGACTGAGATAAAATTGTAGGGTAACTTCTAGCTTGGTTTCAGGTAGGAGCCTTTTTTTTCCTCCTCCCATCTCCTGAATATCTTTCAAACCAACTTGATGGATGAAGACTTAAAATACTGAGCTTTTTAGCTAAGGAAAGATGTAGGTAACAAGCTAGGAGTGCTTCAAAGTGATGCAGAGGTCAGTCAGAGGCAGGCTTTAAGTACATCATCCATAAGATGAAGCAACTTCAGGTGAAGTTGTGCCTGTTAAAACACCAAAGTCTCCTGTGATACAAATCATGTGTGAAATCAAATGAGGTCACATCTAGTGCTCATTGAGGGAGTTGTCAAACTGTTTGTGTAGTTTTGGTCTGATTTGTTACAAATAGGAATGGTGTCTGGACCAAAATGGGATAAAGTATTCTTGTATCAAAGAAAAATGGAACATACTGAATAGCATCCTTTTTGAAAAGTAAAAAGTTGCAATCCATTGACATGTACATGTGAAACATGATTCAGCATTGCCAAACTGTATCCTGGAGTATGCTGCAGCACAAAACAGGCTTGGAGCTTTCATTTCTAGTGTGGTCTGTGGAAGCATAAGCATCTTCTGGGATAAAAAACCTACAGGGAAAAGCTGTTCAAGTTTTGCTTAATCTCTGGTAGTGTATGTGCTTACCAATATAAACAAAAGGGAAAAAACCCCCAAACAACTTAACCTGTAAAGACCCATAGAACTCTTTACTTGCATACCTGTGTTCATTTTCTGAATTTTTATCTGCTCGTCTCATCTTTGTCTGATCCAGGTAGCAGAGTTGAGTGGTGCACTGTTAGCATTTGGGAAAATGCTGGTGCAGATTTGCTGGATTGCCTGCATGCTGCTAGGCATGAGGAAAGTGTACAGGTTTTTTCCCATCCCCCTTTAGAAATAAGCAGTTTCACTTAGTTGTTTCAAGTATTTTTATTCTGTACAGTCCCTGGGTACTCATGCTGTGTTCTGAAATGCGAAGAAATGTCTTGAGCTGTTATCTGAAAAGTCCCAGTGTGGAGTCAGCAAGGTAGAACCCAGAGCTAGTGAATTGAGAAATCTCCACTTAGACCTTCTCACTAGACTCTTTCCTGGCTGGTAATCTATTCTGGACAGTTCAAGGCAAATTCATTAAATATTTTTTATGCCAGCTTGCTTTGTTCTAGGCTGTGAAAGAAAGGTTTATATACACTGAAATCCTACATGGAAGAAGTGGCAGGCAGACAACAGCTAAACTGCTGAGGAGGCTACAGAAAAACATATCACAGTGAAACTTCCTTGGGGTGCCTGCTCATCCTCCTTACTTAGTAGTACATGAACTACATTTCTGGATTAGGTGTGCTCCTTTAATGGCTGGATTCTTGTGTGTGAGCTGCTGCTCTGTGTTGCCTGTCCTTGAAGACCTTATTAAATTCCATCAGTGAGGAATGTTAGCTGCCAACTGTACTCGACTCTTGGATAGCTTTTCACAAATTGGGCAATGTCCCAGTAAAACTTTAATATGGGTGGGTTGATTGACATATATCAAACTCTTAACCTGACCTTTTCTCTGTAACTGGCAAGTATAGATTGTAGATCTTTTGGTTCTTGCCTGTTTTCTGCCACTTCTGCAAGATTGGTTTGGGAGTCTTGTACTGGCTTCTGTTAGTGCAGGGACTCAAATGCTTAGCCAGCTGTTAGTGAGGGGGAAGGGAGAGCATTAAGTTAACATCAGGTGTTTTGTCCCTTGCAGAGGTTTAGCTGTTTCTAAGTTAAAATTGTGTTTGAGCTGAGTTTTGTCAACTGTGAGAGTAGAACCGGTGGACAGAACTGTGCTGTTCTCAGTAGCTCTGAGTGCTTGAGACTCAAAAACTGCACATTTACTCTTCAGTGACTGAAAAGTTGTGCAGCCACTGAAATGCAGTGGTGTTGCATTGTGGATGATCTGGAAACACAGCAGAGTAGCATTGTGTTTTAATATTTTGTGTAGTGTTGTCAGCTGGCTCTGAGGAAAATGTAGTAGCAGTGTGGAAGTCTGCTAAAACATAGCATGTTAAAAAAACCCAGAAATTTCCTCCTTGGTTTTACGCAAGTTTTTCCTTTTGTTTTGTAGACTTCTCCCTGCTGGATAGGTGGAAACACGGAGCCATTAACAGGGTTTACATGGAGAGGTGGATGTGAACGGGAAACCACTGGCATTCAGATTTGGAGTGAAGTGTTTGTAATTGATAAACCTAATGGAACAAAGGTGAGTGCTTGACTTAACTTGGTTTAGTTAAGGTCTCTCTTGGAGGTGTTGTGGGTTTTTTGATTTGGTTTGGTTTTGTGGTGGTGGAGTTTTTTTGTTGGATTTTTTTTTTTTTTTAACAAAAAGGAGAGGCTGTGGATGCCCCAACCTGGGAGGTGTTCCCAATCAGGAACTCTAAGCAACCTGGTGTAGTGGAAGGTGTTCCTGCCTATGGGAACAAGGTGATCTTTAGAGGCTCCTTTCAGCCTAATCATTTTTTATGATTCTAAAACTTAAATAGGTGTGTGTAAGGACTTCTGCCTTGGTGTACACCTTTAATGTCATGGGTTTCATGGTGGCACTTGGAGCATCAGTTTGCTTTCCTTTGCACGGTGTGGCTGTGTAACATATCTGGAAACTGTATACCAGTGTCAGGATGGAGATTGATTCTTAAAACCCAGCAGAAAAATTCAACAGTAGTCTCATTCTGAGAGTAGTTTGTTTTGGCAAAGTCTACCCTGTCCAGGCTGATGGGTGGGTTATCCTGGCAATGTTGTAAAACTGTAATGGCTATAAATACCATCTACAGACAAATGCTGTGGTGAAAAGCTCTGTGAGAAACACTGATCTTTGAAGGGTGAGAATATGTTCTAGCTTCTAGCTGTGTTCTAGTGTCTAACAGTGGGGAAAAAAGCACTAACTTGATTATTTTTTAACTCTTAAGTCAGTTTAACTGCAAAGTTTAGTTGGAGGTGTTTATGCTGAAACAAAGTGTTAATGTTATTAATAAATATTTGCTCTGTAATACTGGTGGTGATCTTGAGCTATTTATGTTCTGAACCATCAGTTCTAGATTATTTAAATTTCATATCCTTTGCATTTGCAAAGGAAACATCTGAAGCCAAATCCATGGGACATGGATCTTAAAAATAGTGGCTTAGTGGTGTGCAGGAATTTGTAATAGATTTCTCAGCTAACCAGTCATTTCTCTGGTTAAAAACCAGTTATGTTGTGTGAGTCTGCTTATGCTTTGGGAACAAATCACTCACTTGTTCTTGCTTATCAGTGGGAAAGAGAAGTGTAGTAGATCCCAAAGATGGCTGTTGGACTGATTAACTTTTTTTCATTACTATCACTTCCTTCCTTGTCGTTCCAGCAGACAGTCAGTATCAATTATCTTGTTTTCTGCTGAAAATAATTACTTTAAGATACATACATACATATATATATTTATAAGTAACCATCTTGCTCTTAGCTCTAATGATCTGTGCTAGATCTGTGCAGCTGAGGCTGATGTTCTTCCAGGAAGGAGAGCTGTCGGTTACTCTGCACTGTACCCCCACTGGGCCAAGGAGGGCTATTTCTGTGGGAGAGGGTAGCCAGGCAAGGCCAGGGGCTTCAGGCTGATGCCAGAGCCCTCTGGCTGCTGCTTACTTAGCTGTGGGTTTATGTAGTCAGGGAGCTGGCTGAGGTTTAATCAGTAGGCATAGGGGCAGAGACTTGCTCTGCTTGGAATAGAATTTACCCCCGTGGCCTGGAGTGTGGAGGTGTCCATGATCTGGTTAACTGCTGCTGTCCTTTCAAACTCTGCAGGTTGCTGTACTACTCATGGATACCCAAGGTGCCTTTGATAGCCAATCCACTATCAAAGACTGTGCAACGGTTTTTGCCCTGAGCACCATGACGAGCTCTGTCCAGGTGAGAATATCTGTGCTGGCAAATAATGGCAGAACTCTGTAACCTGAACAGGCAAAGAGTATCTCTCGAGCCACACTTGGAAAGTTCGCCTGTGTATCCTCCTCCAGCTCTGATTTAAAGTTCCATACTTTGTCTCATTTTCAGTGTAGTACATCAGCTACCCAAGTTGCTCGGTGGAATCAAGGTTATGCAAGGCCAGGCTGAGTTAAATTGCTGAGGGAACTGGGAAATCCACTTCCCCCCCAGGATGTCCAAGTAGCAACAGCTTCCTTACAGATGTGTTACAGAATCTTAACTTTAAGACTTTAGATACAGTTTGGGGTGACATTACGCTGTGATCAGCCAAACTTAAAATTGCTGCTTCTGTTAAAGTGTCAATTAAACTCCTGACAACTGTGCTATACTCAAAACTTCTTCTAAGCTTATGCCTTAAAAGTACTGAAAGTGAGCAGGTTTTTGAGGGGTGAAAAGTGACTTTCTTTAGACATGCTACAACCTAAAAGGAACAGGAGCATGTAGAACACTACTTCTGTCCTGTGGAGTTGGCTCTGGTGGATCATTTTTGAATAAGGAGGTGACTTCTGTTTGAGATGTATTCTGTGACACCTTTCTACTTGCTGACTTTTGGGTAGTTATACTTTTTTCTCGAAGGAGCAAAAATACCCAGGGTGTGGAAGAGACTATATGAATGTAAGACAGTTGTTTCATGAGACATTGTAGTTCTCTGTCTCTTGCAGGTGTACAACTTGTCTCAGAATATTCAGGAAGATGACCTTCAACATTTGCAGGTAGGAATATGGTGAATTTATGTTAAACTGCTTCTGAACTGATAGTCTTGGCAATGTTCTAGAAGTTACTGTTCATGTAACTGACTTGGGAGCTGTTTGCTATTTCACGTAAAATGCTGAATTTGACCTGATACTAAAACTGGTACTGTCTGTAAAAAGTGTGTTTGCATCAACTCCATGATGCTTCTACTGTGCCAATGTAGAGGTAAAATAGTACAGGCTTCTAATCTGGCTGATTCTTTTAAAGTCTGTTCTCTGTATTGCAAGTTCTGAAGTTCCTGAAAAAATGAGAAAGGAAAATGATGTATGGAAATACTTAATTGTGAAATTCCAATGTTTCCCATTTTTCCTGAAACAGGAAAATGGATGTTATTTCATTATCAGTTTGTAAGGAAGTGTTGGAGTTTGAGTCAGGCCAGAAAGAGTCTTCTGCCCAGAAGCCATCTCTGGTTTTTCAGCTGAAAACTTTTTCTAAGTTTTATTTCTACTTAGAAATAAAAGCAGGAAAATGTTGTCTTCTCTTCACCATGGGGTTTTTATCCTCTAATGGAACACTGTGGTCAGAGGCCACTGAATTCTGGCTTTATGTGAATGGTGCCAGAACCTTATCTCCTTAACTTAAAACCTGTAGCTTTAGAGAATAGCTTGTGTATTACCAAATGCCAAGGCCATGACCTTGTCACAGCTTAGAGCTGTTCTCTGTGTCTTCAGTGCTACAACAGACTGGCTGCCAAAGCTGGAGGTAGAAGAGCACTAACTAAACCTAGTCTTGTGAAGCTGTTCTTGATTAACAGGGTTGTATCACTGGGCCAGCACCCCCCACACCCCCAAAAACTCCAACCAAGCACTGAAAACAAAAAAATCCATAGGTAATTATTTGAAAGCCAGGCTTCTCTCAAGACTTTGGTCCTTTACAGCCTCAGTGTAATCTGAATAAAACACTCTGTCCTACTGGGGGGTAGGATTTGAGGGAAGGAAGGGAAGGATGATAAATAAAAGCACTGTGTAGGGGGACACCTATGCATTTAAAGTTGCAGCAAGGAATCATGGTCTGAGGGAAGGAAATTCTCAATTTCTGTTCTAACAGGAATTTGCGTAGTTCTGAAGTACTGTTAGTCTCTGAGTGCCTTTTGCATTTAGCAGGGAAGTGAATGAGGTAAAAAGTTTGGGTCAAATAAGCCAGACTCTTGTGAGTTCTTGGCCACTTCACAGCTGCTTTTGCTCAGGGTGGCAAGGGCCTGGAAGTTAAACTGTGTTAAATTAGTCTTGTAAGTTCTCAGGTGCTCGTGATCAACACAGAAACTGTCCTTTGAGCCATAACTTACCTGAGATGCTCCAGGAGTTAGTTTAATGCAGAACAATGATTGCCTGCTACTGGAGAATTTTGTATGCTTCCATCATCTGGTCCTCCAAGATTTGTAAGGAGGCTGGAATGGACTGATCCCTGCCAGTATTGACCTCTGCTGAAGCAGCCAGCAGAGTCCCTTATTCCTGTTCTTGTGGGTGGTTAGGCCTGCTCACGCCAGTGAGGGAGAGCTGCTGCTGTGGCTGGTGTTAAAGATAGTGAAAGCAGTGAGAGGAAGACAGCTGATACTTGCCTTTATACTGGAGGGAAGGAACAATTACTGGTTAAGGTCACAGGCTGCAGCAGAGATCTGAGAAGCTGCTGAACTTGGCTTGTATTTAAATGTCTGATATATTGGCTAGAGCCAAGTTCCCTGGGATTTCCAGGAATAAACCTTTTGTGGGAAGTAAGGGGCAAATGTTAGACAGGCTTACCTCCTTAGCCTAGGAAGCAAAGTGTTGGAAGCTGGCTTGGTGAGAGATGTAGCCAGCCTTTCTCTGAGAATAGCCCACAAGCCACCCACCTAGAGCTCTAGTGTGTTGACAGTTCAGGAATGGCACTGTGAAGCCAGTGGGAATCATCTCTCCTACCTGAATCTTACTGAGTCTTGGTATACTCATTATTGAGGTTTGCTTGCCATTCTCAACCTATAGTAAGATACAAGATTGAATGCTTTTATTTCTTAGTGACACAATAGAATATTTTACAGTAGGAAAATGTGTTTTCTGTGTGGCACACCCTCACACTGCATTTTCTCTCAGTTGTTTACAGAATATGGAAGACTAGCTATGGAAGAAATTTACCAAAAGCCGTTTCAGGTAACTATGTGTTAAATGGATTTAAGCAGTTGAATGTGTAGCAAATGAGCTCAGGATAATTTCTGAAGATAAAATAGTTGGGCTGAAGGTAACCAGTTCTTTGCAAGAGTAATTTTCCTGCACTATTGCCACATGGCTTTGCAAAAACCCAATGGAAAAATGCTGAAGAGGATCACGTTTTGGGCAAGTATAGCTTTGTGCTTGAGTTATAAGGAATAAGAGGAATCAAAATGTCTGGTGATGTGCAGGTGTTAAGCAGAAAAAGTTTGTGCTGCCTTCTTATTTATTACTCTGAGATACAGTTGGTCTTTGCTGGTGGTAGATGGTTCTGAGAAAAGGTCCTGTTTGGTGGTGGGTTTTTTGTTTGGTTGTTTTTTTAAACAAGCAAAGACTTGCACCACAGAACTACAAGGCTGCTTCATTTAATGCAGCCAAATAATACCAAAAAACTTACATAGTATCCTTACTTCTGGTCTATAACACATTTAGTTTTAGAGCAGCCAAATACTTAATTGTATTAAATATATATAAATATAAAAATAAATATTAAAAATATATGAATATAATATTATTATATGTGATAGGATTTCTGACCTTAGGAATGATGCAAACCATTCACTGCTGTTATTCTTCCTGTTGCAGACATTAATGTTCTTAATTAGAGATTGGAGTTATCCTTACGAACATGCATATGGCTTGGAAGGAGGAAAAAAGTTCCTAGAGAAAAGATTGCAGGTAAGTTATCTCCAGTAGTCCTATTCTTATCTTCTAAATGACACCTTGCTGTCAAGGCAATGATGCAGCATGAGCTGGCTCCTTGTGCTAATAAAGTTCACCTGCAGTGTTTCCACTCATATGCAAAGTTGACATTATTAGGTTCAGGAATAAAAGCTTAAACACACTTTTGTGCTCTTACTGCTTTTAAGATGATGGGTAATCTTGATTGCAGTGCTGCAAGACTAGTAGCAATTCTTAGTGCCTTTTTTTTCTTTCAGGTAAAGCAAAACCAACATGAAGAGCTACAGAATGTAAGGAAGCATATTCACTCCTGTTTCAGTAATCTTGGGTGTTTCCTGTTGCCCCACCCTGGTCTTAAAGTTGCAACAAATCCAAATTTTGATGGGAGATTGAATGGTAGGAAGCTTTTCATTTTGTGTTTCTTGATTCAGATCACTGAGGTTTTTTTTTTTATGATTGAAATTAAGCACTGTAATGGTTAGCTATTGAAATGCCTGACTAGAAAATATAAGGCTAAAAGGTGAAACTGCAGAATTTAGAAATGTGCACTGTGTGCTCTTTTTAGTGGTTTAAAAGTAGAGGAATTAAGCAGGCAGAGGGAATGGTTATCTTTGTGTTCATTGTAATCTGATAACTTGAGACATGCTTAAAGGTCATTACATAGAGATTCCAGAAATAACTAAGAAGAGTTAAGAGAGCAGAATTTGCAAGATTAAAGACTTCACTTTCTTGCAAGGCTTTTCTCTAAGAACTTGCTGAACCACAGGTCAGCTCTGTAATGGCTGAAATAAAAATCATAGGATTATGCTACTGCAGAGTTGGGAGGCAGTGAGGGTTCCTCCAATGGATGCCTGTCCCCCAACAGAGGGAATGCATCAGAGTGACAAAGGCTATAAAAGTGAGTTGCAGTGGTGGGATGCCAACCCCTGCTGTGCTGAGGGCACACACCTGTGGGGTCTTTCTGAAAAGGTGTAACTGGGGAAATGCACTTTAAATATGCAAAAGACAATGGAACCTTGTTCTCCTAGTCTGAAGTTAAGATTGGTAGATTAAGAGTAGGTAGAATTTACTGAAGCTATATTATGTATGTAAGCCTTTAAATACCTTAAAAATGCAGTTCAGAGTTGTGACACTGTGCATGTAGAAGGATCATGGGCTATCAGTGTTCCTTTAGGAGATACAAGATTGAAAACTAACCACTTTTTTCCTGGAATTGATTGAATTTTACTAGATATAGATGAGGATTTTAAGAATGAACTGCGGAATTTGGTACCGTTACTGCTTGCCCCTGAAAACTTGGTAGAAAAAGAGATTAGTGGATCCAAGGTGACCTGTAGAGATCTTGTAGAATACTTCAAGGTAAGCAAACTCATACTAATTATTTCTGTTAATAGCTTAAAAGACAGTATTCTAATTTTAGGCCATGTTGTTCCCAGAGAAGATAAGATATCTAGGCTGACACTCACTGATCAGCTCACTTTTATTTTCATTTCATTACTCTGACTTTCCAGAACTGGCACACTGCTTCCTAACAGCTCTTAGCAAGCTACTGTTAGCAGAACTTTGGGTTTATGGCATTTATTTTCCTCTCTGTGAATAGGCTGAAATAGCTCAAGCTTTATTAGGTGTTTTTTTCCTACTCTGAAATCCCAGGTGTTGGGTGGTTTTTTT
>VZTR01017672.1:100535-117906 GCA_013400775.1 Chaetops frenatus
AAACTCTTTTTTTTTTTTTTTTTTTTTTTTTTTTTTTTGTTATTTTTTGTTATTTTTAATTAAATTAGATCTCATGTAGTTTTTACAGATAGAAAATCAGCTCTTAATCTGCTAGGTATGCAATGAAAATTTCCAATACTCCCCTCTGGATTTTTAACATGCAAGGAAGGTGCTTTCTAAACACTTGCATGTGTAGCACCTCTCTGCTCTGGAATATTTATGTATGATACTCACAGCTGTTAGTCTTGAGCTTTTTTGGTATCATGGTGACACTAGCAGAAATGTGATAACATAATCTCTGCATCGCCAGGGATTGGTCTGGTGTGTGTAGCTTTTTTTTTTTTTTTTTCCTTTGGAATGACTTAGACAGTTGGCTTGGTAAGCATGATGCCACTGTGTCCTAAAGACAGGAATTTTGCATTGCTACTTTTGGGGCAGGAAAGTTAGGCTGATGTTAAGAAACAAACTATGCAACGAAGGGGTCTGACCAGAGCTCATTTAACTTCACTGATAAAGTAACTTTTAAAGGAAAAACATGGTATGGGATGCAGAAGTGATGGCTGTTCTGACAAGCATAAAATCAACACAGGAGCTCAGAGGTTCAGTCTCTCTGTTTACATGGTTGAACGCTGCTTTTTGCTCCAGTTTTTCTCTAGTAGGACCCACTCAGGTACAGTGCAGGGAGTGCATGTTCAGCAACAGTTTAGAAAGGGCTGCATCCTAAAAACCAAGTGTAAAACCCCTATTGGAAAGCTGATTCACATCCTGTATCCAGTTGGGAAGCAGTCCTGTGGGGTGCTGCAGAAATGCCATGCTTATGTAACTAAAGAGGACTGCTCCCTTGGGTCTGTGCATCTGAAGCTGAGATTGTGAGGCCTGAGTTGGAAACTGTAGGGCTTTTACTTGGAGGAAATAGCTACAGAAGCAAGGAGGGTGTCAAGGGAATGGAGTCCTGTATAACTCTATATGTTTTTGTAGGTTGTTCTACAACTTAGAGCATTGAGTACATGGGGTACCCTGATAACCTTGTTCTTTCCTCCCTTAGAGCAAAAAATCCTCAGGCCTGAGGCTTGTAGACAGGGCAGGGAGGAAGGCAGTAGTGGTGTGAAGAGAGTGAAGATAGACCCCCCTCAATGAGAGTGGCCTTGCTGGTGTAACTTGCACAGCTTGTCCAAAGCACTGGAATGGCTGCTGCTGCCTGCTGTACCCCCTTACCTGTCCCCAGGAGCTGTGCCATGGGCCAGCTTGTGGGCTGGACAAGAAATGAAGTGAGTGTTCTCTTCCAGCCTTCTGAAACCCTAGGGAAAGAAAGGACACCTGAGGATAAGTGGGGTGGGGCACAGAGGGATAGGCTGCCTGCTTAGCTTCTGGAAGTGTTTTGTCTGCTTAGCTCTGTCTGCATTAAGTGCCTTGATCTGATTTTTTTTCCTCCTACACTTCAGTAGATCAAGGCATGTGGGGAAATGTAAGTATTGGTTCTCCCAGCACTGGGGTAAGTTTGGGCAGACCTCTTGCCAGAAAGGCTGGGATAGTCATCTCCACTCTTTTGTTATGGGTGAAGACTCCCTGTTTAGGAAAGACCTTATGCATTTGAGGGAGCAGAAACGTGCTGTCAAACCTTTCACTTCTTGAGACGGTGGTGTTGTCTCCTCAGGGTGCTCTGCTGCCCTGCTGGGCCCCAGTCTCAGGCTTGGGAAAGCAAAGGGGAAAAATATGCCAGACTTGTATGAAGAAATTAGCATAATTTAATATTTAGCACTATTGAAATAATCTGAGCTCTTTGTATCATCCCTTATTTCTTACTCTCCTTAAACATAAGTGTTTAGAAAAATAAACCTTTTTTTCCCTCCCATTTAGGCTTACATTAAAATCTATCAAGGAGAGGAGCTACCTCATCCAAAATCTATGCTGCAGGTATTTTATTTTTTTTTCAAATAGTCTGATGAGATCATGTGTACTTTTTATGTTCATTGCAACTGAAGAATCATGACTGCTGTGGGCCTGAAGCTCCCCCACTCAGCTGTAGTCTTGAAGGTGTACTTTGAAAGCCACCTGAACTGTGGTGGTTGAGTACTTTTCCCTCAGTTTCATCAATGAAATGAAATGAACCAAATGGAACAGGGGTCTGTCTGGTCGGTTGGGTTTTTTAGCTGCTTTACTCTCTAAGCATGAGTTTCCTGTAACTTGCTGTTTGGCTGGGAGATCCAGAAAATGACATCTTGCAGCTTTAACTACAGTAATTGTCCCTTACATGACACAGGTAGAAAATAAGTCTTAAATTCCTAACAAAATTGACACCAAAACTGCGCATCTATAATACAGAAATAATAACAGCTTCCTCCTTTCCTCTTAGATAGTGGGAGTAATCCACTACCAGGATTAATATATAATAGTTTAGTGACCCTAAACTAGAGCATTCAGAAGAGCTTGCTTGTACATGAAAAGTACAAGCAAGCTGAGGTTTGTTTGCAGCTGTGCTAGAAAGCTGAAGTAGGGCAGCAGTATGTTTTGATGTATATTACTAAACTTATTTTTGTGTGGCCTTTTACTGACCATCAGAAACTCTGGAGGTTTTGGGGGTATGTTGGGAGTGTAATGCTGTGTAAAACCTGGGAATGCTGTGAATAACCCAGGATGCTCCATGTGTTTTAGGCAACAGCTGAAGCGAACAATCTTGCTGCTGTGGCAGGAGCAAAAGACTTGTACAGCAAAGGCATGGAGCAGGTACGATAGCACAACCTTTCCTAAACACCTGCATGCAAATACAGGCTGTCAGCTTCCATGTTGTACTCTCTCTGTGTGCACCTCAGTGGGGGAAGGTAGTTCAGGGCTGGGACTTGTGTGTTTCTGCACTCTGTTCTGAGTTGAGTTGTCTGATGCTGGGAAGGTGTGAAAATGAGTGTGTTTGCAGCATTTCCACCTGTTAGTTCCTTCTGTGGCTCTTGACAGGCATCTCAAAATCCTGTGACATGAAATGCACGAGCAGGTGAGCAGCCATTTGTTGTGCCAGGGTTGCACAGTGGTGGAATTCTAGTTCTGTAGTCTCATGCTTCTGAATTGAGGCCATTCATTAGCTGTAAGATGCAAGGATTTAAATGATTCAAAAATTTAAAGAAATCCCTTGACATACAAGACTTGCTTCGAAAAACCCGTGTATGTAACTTCTTTCTTGCTTGTTCTCTTGAAGATAGTGATCTTGTATCATTCTAAGCTAAATGCTGGATAAATTTCATGCTTCAGTGTAGTGGTATGCAAGGTTTTGTCATAGGAAATTCTGAAAACCATCACATGTCTTGTAAATCTTACCAGGACTGTTCTTATTGTGAAACTGTACAACCAGAAAGACCAGTAGGTGTGAGAACATGCTACAAACATAGCTCCCTGTTAATTAGGCTAATTGTGGTCTTAATTGCTGAAGTAGCTTTCTGTTTTGAAACTAAGACCTAGTGCTAGTGGCAAGACAAGCCAGTTCCATTTGTTAGTAGGCTGTTTGGAGAATGCTCTGCTGTTTTAAAGGAACTCCTCTGTTTCCATTTTGGAAAACGTCTTGAAATAGTAAATGTGTTGTTTATAGTAAGTGTCAAGTCTGCCTTCCAAACTTGAATCTTCAACGGTTGTTGAGATACTGTAGTTGTAAGGTTTCTAACTTGGAGCAGGGAATAAACAGAAACAGCTGTTCTTTTAAACAGACTTTTTTGTTTCCATAGTAATGTTCCCCAGTACTGCATATTTTTATATCACTGTAGAGATATGCACAAGTTATGGAATAGTTTTTTATCCAGCTGTCTCATATGATGTTCTTGATCTGACACAACTGTGAAACTTCTATTTTTAAGATAGAACAGAAGTGGGAACTTGATTATGTAAAGGTAGTTCTTACTGCAGCTTCTGAGTTGTCTTCATGACCCAAAGCCCTCCTCTGCTGAGTGTGCATAACCAAAATACTGTCCCCCTAATGACCTGAAATGCAAGGAACAACAGGTGCAGAGTGACACTGTGTAAGAAAACAGTGGCAGTTACTTGTGTGGTGGCCTCTTGATCCCTCAGTAGCTCCTAGTGGTTAACATGCTCTGGGCAATGTGAAAAAAACTGTTTTGAAGGATGAGGTAGGCATTTTCCAGGGAGTTTTGATGGATGGTGGGGGATTTCATTCTGGGAAAAAGCAGGGATGTGCGTGTGGCTGTTGTCCTGTCCTTGTGGGCTTGCCTGAAAAGAACAGTGGAAGGATGAGTTCAGTCCTGTGCTGTGTGTCTGTGTGGTTGGACAGGTGAGGGTCCTGCCCTGCCATGATCCAGAATACCTTTGGCTGCTTCACTGGCTGGGCCAGAAGGGAGCTGCAGGGGGAGGTGGGCAGTGAGGGGCAGGTGCTTCCTGTGCAGCAGCAGGTGCCTGGGGTGTGATTCTGTGATGTCTGGTTGCTCCCACAGGTGTGTGGGGGAGATAAGCCTTACATTGCCCCGTCAGACCTCGAGCGGAAGCACCAGGATTTCCGAGAGAGCGCCATCCGGCAGTTCCGCTCTGTGAAGAAGATGGGAGGGGAGGAGTTCTGCCGGCGCTACCAGGAGCAACTCGAAGTGGAAATCGACGAGATCTATGCAAACTTTGTGAAGCACAATGATGGCAAAAACATCTTTTATGCTGCTCGTACCCCTGCCACTCTATTTGCAGTCATGTTTGCCATGTACATAATCTCAGGACTGACTGGGTTCCTTGGCATGAACTCCATAGCTGCCCTGTGTAATCTCGTGCTGGGGATGGCTCTTATATCGTTTTGTACTTGGGCATACGTTAAGTACTCTGGGGAATTCAGAGAAGTTGGAACAGCCATTGATCAGATCGCTGAAGCTATATGGGAACAGGTTGGTATCTGTTTTTATTGCAAAATCTTGCTGTCTTGAGCAGACGTATCAAACAGTTTCTGTTCAGTGCTGAGAGGGAAAAGCTGGTCTAGACCTAATAGAGAATGCTAGTGCTGCCAAAGGGAAAATCTGCTCAGTAATGTGACTGCTCTCTTCAGGAACAGATGCTGCACACAAGGAATGCTAAATAAGCTTAGGATATTATCAAGGAAGTGTTACTTAAGGTGCAGAAAGTTACTTAGTAGGCCCCTTGATGGTAAAGGGTGGAGGGACTCTTTCTCCTTATTCAGAGCAAAGAATTGATTAGTCCTTGGAGAGAACTGGCTGGGTGATGGCTTTCAGCAGCTGCTACCAGAGGGTGCACAGCAGGTTTCTTCCATCAGGGAGGCTTGTGCTGTCTGTGACAGCTTCAGTAGGTGCAACTGCTGTTTGCAAGGAATACTCAACAAATTCCGGAAAGAAAATATGTGAGTGTAAGGGCAACAGAGCTGGAGGAGAAAACTTTCTGCATAGAGATTTTGCCTCCTGAACCCAGTTGACACAGCTGTGCCAGTAAGGCCAATGTAGAGAATTCCTGACCAGTAGTTTTTGGAGCATTCTGACTAGCTCCATCCAGTGCCAGCAGAAGGGAAACTCTTTCCTGCTGTTGTTACTGGGAATAAAGGGTGCACTGTGCTTATCTGGGGTGACATTAAAGTGTGTTCTGTGAGGCATGAGCAGATAACTAACTGGAGCCTTCTGCACAGATGATTGCTTCCACAGCTGGAAAATTCCTGAGTTCAAGGCTCATCATAGGCATTGGTACACCAGGCCTATCTGAGAAGCCTGCTGAAGGTCCCAGTCAGGTTTTGGGTTACACTGGAGCAGAAAAAGTGGATTTGTAAAAATAGGGAAATGAGCATCAGTAACTAAATCTTGTGTTAGCACCACTAACACATTTTGTTTTAATTACTAAGTGATTAAAATTGAGGCTCTCCAGTACTACTGGAGGTGCTGCTGCAGGATACCCCAAACACATAAGGTTGGTTAGGCTGCTACCTTCTGTGGAAGGAGGAGAACTTTGCTTATGCTGGCAGGAGCTTGCTGTTTGTGGGCTGGAGGAAGGTGGTCTCCAAAAGACCCTCAGCAGTGTTGCTGTTAGAGCTGCATGCAAAGCACTGCAGGTCCTGTCTTAGTCACTCTGATTAAATACAAATTCTTGCTGTTGATTTTTCTGAATCTCTGCCTTTCTTTTCCCTCCTTGCTTCAGAGGAATCCCAGGAAGGTGAGAAGTTACTGGCAATCAGGTTTTGTTTTTTTTTTTTTTTCCTGAACTTGATTGAGTTTCTGCTGTGTTGTGAGAGCCATTTTTCCTAACAGCTGAATTCATGTTTTAGGTGTTTTCCAAACTCTTTGAAGTCCTTAGACACCGAACGGTTCGTCGTGCTCTTACATCAGTGCCGCGACAGCGACTCTCATCCAACAATAACAAGAAGAAAAACTAGCCAGTATTTTTAACTTTCTTTCTGTATCTGAAGTGTTCACACTTACACATATAGGACAATAAGCTGGACCGTCTGGGCTGGTCTGCATAAATGCTGTAACCATACCAGACTGATGCTGCATATGGGGTATGGAATTGCACATCCATCTTCTAGGAACTGTAAAGTGGTTTGAATTCAGTGAAATACTGCTGTGTAGGAGGGGTATCACTTGTGTCCATAGCATGTGACTGCTTTAACCTCATTACTCTAGCAGCAAAATTCATTTCTCTTTCAGTTCATGCCACTTTGTGTCAAACTTCATCATTCTAAGTTTTTTCATGATTTCAAGTCTCATCTCTTTATATGGTTTTATATCTTATTTTCCTTGGTTACCTCATTTTCTTGTTTCTTTTGCACATTTCTCATTCCACAGGTGTTGAAGCCCATGAGTGATAATTTGATGGAGGATCATATGAGGCAGTCTGTAAAAAACTCTATCAAAGCAGGCCTGACCGAGCAGGTGGCTCACCATGCCAGACTAAAGACAGACTGACAGTTCGTCTCCTCTTCAACTCTGCCCTCTCATCCTAGACATGCTTGCTGTACCATGAGAACTCAATAATAATAAAAAATGAATAAAAATAAACCAAAGTTTACAATCAACTGTAGAAGTAGTTTAGTGTGATTGGCTTCACAGATTGCTGCCATCACCAGGGAAGAGTTAAGTTTGTCAGTGCTCAGCTTCTCAGACAAACTGGTGCCATGGAGCCCGCTGGGGTGGGAGGGAGGGGCTCAGTTTTACCTAGTTCCTGGTGACCCGTGTTTGGGGGAGGGAGGGGGCGAGCTTCCCCAGCGTTGTGAGTCCGTTCAGGCTCTGGCTTAAAGGGGGAACCTGTCCCCTGCAGGAGCTGACTTCAGGGAAGTGTCATGATCAGCCCCACACCAGGTGTGCTCTCAGCAAAGGTCCCCAGCCTGGCGCCACCCTCGGCAGCTCCAGCGAGCGTTTCTGTGTGCGCGGCCGGTGGGGCCATCAGAGCAGCCACTCCATTGCAACGCATCTCTTGCTTTCTTGCCTTTTACCAGTGTTACACAGACGCATGTGCTGGTTCCTCATGCAGAACTGGGGTGTCAGGGAGGCAGTGGCTCAGCACAGAGGGTGTCTTGCCTTGAACTCGCAGACCTGGTCCCGAGGGAGGTGCATATCGGAACTGAGCTGTCTTTTTCTGCAGTTTAGCCTTCATGTATATAATATTGCCATTAATTCTACTGGGGAAGAAATTCCATCCAAAAATGTTGCCTACAGCTACCAAGCAATGAGTTAGGATTGTCTGTACAGTGTGTTTAGTTTTTATTTTTTAAGAAATCACAGATAGGGCATGTATATGAAATATAAATATATAAATACGATTTTGTATCAAAGTTTTGTAGTTTATGGCAAAACCTGGTTCTGTGGTAGCTAAGTGCAGTCCCTGTAAAGGAATGTTTGTGGCTCATGTAAATGTGTGAATGCATCAACAATTTGAAGTTTTTTGATATATTTGTGATATTTACCTGCCTTGAGCACTGCAATCTCTCACCCCCTTGGGAAAATCAATGGGAATGTTTGTTGTGAAACTCTTGTCTTCTGTTGCATTTTAAAGTTATTTCCTGTAATTTATTTTCAGTACATGATTAAAATCAGTTGTGTATATATGAAATGAAATCCGTGCTTATTTTTAAAAGATGTTCAAGTATTGTATTCTACTACATAAACTATGTCAAATACTTATCCTGACAATTATATGAACAGATCTGTTCTATTGTACTTCATAGCTTTCTATTGAAGCTGATGTTCCACTCATGCTTGTCTCTGGAAGGTGACCTCTGTCCAGCTCATACCCTCTCCCTGTATAGGAAAACCTCCTGCTGTTCTTAAGCACGCTTTTGACTTGTGGAGTTGCTTGTCAGATTCTGCTCTCCAACAATTGTATCACTCTGAAATCTTGTTACTGGCTTTACTTTCATTTTTGGCTAAATCAGTATCAACTGTGTGGAGTGTAAAGGCAGCTAAATGATTAACTGCTGTAGTTTCAGCTGGAAATGGCTGTGTGCAATAGCTGGGGTTTTTGCATTCCTAAATGGTAACAATTTTCATCAACATTTGAGCTTTAACATCTCCCCTCTCTCGAGTGAGGGAAATCATCTGTCTAAGACTAAAGCAATTGCAATTGCACTGTGACTTTTGCACCGCAAAGAACTGCTGGGGAGTGGTGGTTACCTGCCCTCTGCAGGTGAGGGCTCAGCTCCAGGGGAATGATGCTAAAGATGAGGTAGGAATGTCACATTTTATGATATCTCAACCTGTACAGATTAAATACTGTTATTCAAACAAGCCAAGCTTTGGTGATTAATCTCTTACTAATCAAATGAGTCACACGGGGGCTCTCAGGGCCACGCCTGCCCTTGCTGCTCGTGGTCTCCAGGAAGGTGCAAGTCAGAGTTGAGGCTGTGCCCTGTGGAGATGGCAAAAGCAGAACTCTTCCCAGCGTGTGTACAAGGAGTTGCAAGGCTTTATCTGGACGACTCTTCAGGGTTTGTGGGGGCAGAGTTCCTGAACGCTGTGCCACGAAGTTGCAGAATGAATGCAAAATCTCCTCGAGCTTGTGGGAGGGAATCAAAGGGAGGGGTCAAGACCACTTTTAATCAAGTGTGGGAAATTGATGTTTTAGGGGATAAAAGGGGCTGGTCACGTGGCAGCAGGTTGCTGGTGCGTGTCCTTGTCTGGCCCGTGTTGACTGTTAACCCCATCTCTGCCTCTCCTGGAAGAGGGGGCTCCATTCTGGGTGCAGGGGTGCATGGAGGTCAAAGTGCCAGGGACTGGAACGGGACCTGGGGTCACAGGGGCTGCATTTTTGCAGTGGCAGCAGCCTGGAGAGAGTTTGTGTCACCTGAACAGCGAGCTGGATTTAGCCAGTAGGTAGGGTAAGGGGCTGGGGAGCCAGGTGGTGGAGCAGTTCTAAGGCTGGGCTGGACACATCTTATTTTGCATGAGGCAACTGGAGGGACAAGGTCTGGCATGATTTAGAGGGTGTGGGGTTCAACTGGGATCCTTTTTTATGTGTGTCTCCCTCTGTGGAGGCAAGAGAGGCTCTACAGGGGCCAGCTGAGGCCAGACTTGGGTCTCAAGGCCAGCTGCTGAGGGCAGGCACAGAGGGGATGTGCAAGGGTGGGCTGAACCAGCAGCTGTGGGCCATGTCCATGTGCCGGTTACTGGAGCAGGCCGGTGATCCCGAGGCTGGATACTGGATGAGCTGAGCCTGCCAGCCCAGTTACTGGAGGGATCCAGAGCCTCTGTGTGTATTGGCCCCAACAGCCCCCTGTGGTGACCAGGTGGATGGGGCAGGGTGAGGGTGTTGGTGCTGCTGTGGCAGTGCTGAACACTGACCTGTATGGATGGTGTGAGCACATTCCATGTGTGTGCCCAGTGGGAATGCTGGCTCAGCCTTGCTGCTGGTGGCACATGGTGGCACGAAGCTGTAGTGGCCTCAGCTCCATGGGCAACTCCTTACAATGAATGTTCCTAGTAGAACACGTTTAGAGTTTCCCAGCTTTTGCCTGTGTGCTGGTAAGAACATCAGCTTGGTGCACGGAGTGGGCTCCTCAGGGAACTGAGAAGTTTCATGGGGCTGTAAAGGAGGTGACAGCTGCTTTCTCTGCCCTGAGCTACTCTGCTTCTTCTCAGGAAAGGAATTCTGAGAGTTGATCCAATTCTGTGCAAACTGTGGTGTACTCAGGCCTTGCTTCTCCTGTCCTCCCTGAGCATGCAAAAAGCCTAATTCAGCAGGGAAAGCACAGACAGAACACGGTAACTTAGCTCCAGCCAACTCCTGCCTCACAGAGGGACACAGCAGAGCAAGGTAGGAAAGCTACGTGGAAGGTCCTACAGCTGGCAAAGCACAGCACCGTGCCAGAGAGAGACACAGAAGCAGAGGTGACTGGGAAGATGGAAGGAGGTACAGCAGCAGAAAGAGGTGGAGAAGGTGACAAGACAGGATACTTGCTCCTTCTGTTACTTCAGGAAGTGCCTGCCCAAGTTCCTTGGGAGGGGAAATCCTTATCTGGAGCAACAAATGTGGTGATTTCTGGCTCCAGAAAGACGTAACCAGGAAGAAACTTCTCACTATCTCATAACTCAGTTTTCCTAAAGCAGGCTAGGGCCAGGCCACAGATTTTTCCTGTAGATGTCTGATCCTTAAAGGTTAAGTTAAGGAAACTAAAAGTACATCAGGTGGCATAGCACAACAGTAACAAGGGTGGAGAACAGGAAGCCCTGTATTTTATGAACCCAGATAGGGGGAGTGTCCCATAATTTTATTCACTATGCCAGCAAACTATGGCAGTATCTCAAAACTCCCTGCCTGTTACTAGGCTGAGTTAAAGTAATCAAGCACAGATTATGGTAAAACTTCCTTTTTTTTATTGAAAAACATGGATGGGAGTACAGACAATATTTACACAAGTTCCCAAGTGCAGCTCAACTCAAGAACGTATGACCAAAAATACGATAAAAGGATGTGGGCCCAAAACAGAATTATGGAGGGTACCAAATGGTACAACTTCCCACTAACCCCGGACCTTCAGATAAGATCAGCAACTGAAACAAGAGACAATGAAATAATTACAAGTATGAACGGAGTGTTCTGAGAGGCACAGCCCAGCTGCTCCTGTCCCAGAAGGAGGGTCAGCCAGCACTCACCGTTCATGGGCATCTCGTCGATCTGGGTGGAGTAGTACTGCTCGATGTCCCGCAGGATGCGGATGTCGTCGTTCTTCACGAAGTTGATGGCGACGCCTTTCCGGCCGTACCTGCCCGAGCGGCCGATTCTGCCGAGGGAAGAGGGGATGGAGCCACTGTGGGAAGAGCCCCCCAGCCCCGGTGCCCTGGGGGAAGGCCCAGCCTACCTGTGTATGTAGAGTTCTCTGTTGTTGGGCAGGTCGTAGTTAATGATCAGCGACACCTGAGGCACATCCAGGCCTCGAGCCCAAACGTCTGTGGAAATAAGAACTCGGCTGCAAAGAGAAGGGCACAATTAGGACTTTTCTGGGAACTCCTGAACTCCAGCACAGAGCATCCCCTGCTACTCTCTGCTGCCCACAGCACACCAGCAGCACCCACACTTTTGCTGCATGGAAAGCTGTCTCTTGCACTATTACTAAACTTCAGTCAGGACAAGACCGACACAGCTTGGATCTTTCAGAAGGAATAATGCTCCCAAGTGTTTAAAATACAGAGGGCAGAGCACAAGTATTTTTCCTTGACATATTTTAAATGCAGCTACTCCCAATGTCTTCAGCAAAATAGAACAGACTAATCCTACATCCAGGGGTATGAGCATCTCTGCTTGGAAAGTGGCAATCGCCCAACCCTTCAACACCACAGGGGAGAGATGGAAAGCACAGTTCTCCCCAGTCTGAGCTGAACAAAGCCATGAAAGGAGAGGTATTATGGGCTTCCCTGCCCTGAGGCAGCACTGATGTAAGCAAACGACTTGGGGCATTTACCTTGCACCAGATCTGAACTCCTTCATGATGGACTCTCTCTCCTTTTGGGGCATGTCCCCATGCATGGAGGAAACTGTAAAGTTGGCTTCCCTCATCTTCTCTGTGAGCCAGTCGACCTGTGAACACAGCCTGGGTTAGCTCTTTGCTCAGACAGCCAAACATAGCAGCTGAGCTCCAGAATGTTTGCAGAGGTGAGCTGGTGTGGACTGAGAGACACTTCCACAAGCACTCTGAGACTAAGGAAAGTACATAATCCTTACAGTGCATCAGCTGTATGATACAGGGCTCCACAAGCCCTGAAAGGAAGGGAATTAAGAGCAGAAAGTGTGGTTTTGCTCCAGGAATTATGAGCTATTAGATTGAGCACGTTCTTATCTACTTCTCTAGAAAGGCAATTCCAGTCAGCTGTATCAGGTCTGCCTCTGTTGTTTTAAGTTAGGCACATCCTAACTTCACCTAGGTTGAACCTATGGTCCCTACTGAACTATTCCCAAATGTGGGAGCAACCAGACCTCTCAACTAACCCAGCATTGAGTCACCCTCAGGAAGTACCATGCCCCTGTGATGGCCCCTGTACCTTTCTCTTGGTGTTACAGAAGATGACAGCCTGGGTGATGGTCAGCGTGTCGTAGAGATCACACAAGGTGTCAAACTTCCACTCTTCCCTCTCTACAGCCACGAAAAACTGTTTGATTCCTTCGAGGGTCAACTCATCACTGTAGGGAAGAGCACCACAAGCAGGTGAACAGCAGTTAGAAGGGCTGGGTGTGATTCACCAGAGACCACCCCTCTGCCCTGCGTGCTGTGGGTTGCTGAGTCCAGACGGAGTCCAAGTTGTTCTAGGAAGTCCTGGGAAATCTCAGCTCTAAAAAAGGCCTTGAATGTGACCTGTTCAGCAGAGACTGGAACTGCTCTGCTTCAGCTACACAGTTCCAAAGGGGAACATTTCTGTCCACATAATTTTTACATTCCAGCTTCTTGACAAGAGAGACTGAAAAGAATCTCAACAGGCTCAAATGTACTAAATGGGGCAGTGTAAGAGCTCGGGCAAGAGGGAGACTCCTCCCGAGTTCCAGAGCACAAGGACCTGCGACACCACCACACATAAGCTATGCCTCCAAGAACATGCAGGGTCAGTCAGCTAAAGGGTTCCCTGGCCTGCTATGTGACAGGAAATTAGAATAAGAAGCCTAAAAAATCTGCTGAGGGAGCCCAGGAATTGGGTAAGTGTGAAAGATGTATTTCCACAAGGAGAGACTGCTATCCCTGGGGAGGGTGAGAGGGCAGCCAGGCTGAGCAGCAGCGCACAGAACTGGACAAGGATAAAGTCAGGGAGATAAGTCAGCCCCTGCTGGAAAACAGGATGTGAGCACATCTGCAAACACTCAGGAATGGGGAGAAGGAACATGAGAGACTCTCTGTCCTTTTAAATCAGTTAATACTGTGAACTGCCCAGGGCTGGAGCGACTCAGAGCTCCTGTTCTCTCCAAGGAAACTCACTCACCGTTTCACCAGGATGCGGATGGGGTCCGTCATGAATTTGTTGGTCATTTCCAAGATTTCATGTGGCAAAGTGGCGCTGATCAGAACCACCTGTGTGGCTGGAGGCAGGTACCTGTACACATCATAAATCTGCTCCTTGAAGCCTGCAGTGCAAATCAAGCCACAGAGAACAGTTAGCACATCCTTCTCCCAAATATCCTCCTCTTTCTCAGTCTGATCTGGAATTCAGTACTGGCTCTCTACTATGGGATGAACATAATTGTGTGAATCAGTAACATCAGACAAGGCATGTTGTGTAGTTTAACCCATTACAACCTATAACTAACCATAATTGTCTAACTTTTTGAACCTTAACTTTTAACTTTTTAGAAGTGGACCTGCCAGCTGGGACACCCTAGAATCTGAAAGAAGCAAGGACAAAGCAAGTAAAAAGGGAGACAAATGTTTTACCTTTGTTGAGCATTTCATCTGCTTCATCCAAAACCAGCATTTTGATGGCACGAGTTCTTAGACTTCTGCGACGAATCATATCTGTAAGATTTCACTTTGTGAGATGAGAATGCTCTGAAAGCAACTGAGCCCATACTGCTGCCACCACTGGCAGGGCATTTTGGTGGAGGAGGGACAGATGTGAGAAATACAAAATGCCAGATGAACTTTATGTCAACAGAAGCCACAAATCCTGTTTGAGAGTCAGCCCAGTTTGGATGCTGCTGATTTTTTTTTCACTTGTGGGGGCCAGCTCAGGTTCTCCCAATGACAGGACCGTGTGTGTGGGCTGTGTGTTTCTCAGAGACCCAGAAGATGTGAGCCTCAAGGCCAACACTACCCCTGCGATAGCTGCCATGACCAGTAAACTCTTCATGCAGTGAAACCAGAAGGTACCAGCTGCGAGTGCATCTGATTTAACAAAGACCAAGCAACCACCAGGACACAGAAAATGTGGACCTAATTTTGGCATTCATGCAGGCCTGCCTCCTATCTCTTCGAAGATTCAGGGACTCTGATACTTTCTCCTTTTTCCACAGCCACCACATAAAGAACCACTTCAACAATGAAAAGCAAAACACAGAGAAAATGAAAATACCCTCACCGTTGATTCCCCTCTAGTCTTTTCCAGGTACAACAGCAGCAAGTTGTTACCTTGTTAGACTTCACACCGATGTTGCATTAACACTGTTACAATAAATGGCACCATTTCCTTACCAAACACCCGGCCTGGAGTGCCAGCCACCACGTGCTGCCCGTAATCCAGCTTGCGGATGTCCTCGCCCACGTTGGTGCCCCCGATGCAGGCGTGACACTGCACGTTCATGTAGTCTCCCAGGGCTAGAAGGCCCTGTGTGGATACAAACAAACGACTTCATTACCCCAGCTCTCCTCAGGCTGCATTTGTGAGGAGGTGCAGGTCTGTGCAGCCATGCAGAGGGATTTTTAAAGAGATGCCAGCACAAGGAGTTAGAGGGATTATTTTTTTTTGTCTGTTACCCAAACCTCCACAACAGCAGGCCTTAAAACACTGGGAACTCAGTTCCTCAGGGATCACAACTGCTTTAGAAGTGCTGGCCTTAAAAACTCAGGGCTGTGCAAAACCTCAGACTGCCCAAGTAATGAACATAATGCCAAGGAGCGAAGGGCCCAGTATCAGATGATACTTTGTTATTTCTCTCAGGAACAGAAAGAAAAAGTGGAAGCTGTGCTTTGAGCTCTCCTAGACAAACACCAGAGCACTGGCCCCAGGCCTTGCCAGCACTTTCCAGGGAGGGACTGAAATGCTCCTACCTTCTGAATCTGCACAGCCAGCTCCCGAGTTGGTGCCAGGATCAAGGCCTGGGTCTCACGAACCTGGTTAAAACATGGGAACACACGGAAGTTAATCACAGCCCAGAGAGCCAAGCACACAAGAGATGATGGATCTCACAGAACTGATGCTATGAAATGTCACAGCTGAAGGATTCATCACAGAATTTTGTACTAAAAAAAAATAAAATGTATACATTTCTTGCAAAATAGTACCAAATTTCAAGCTCTTCAGTTTTGTGTGTTTGGTTCAGATAAACACCTTGCACTGCACACAGATTCCAAAGCAAAGCTTTAAAGTATCACCTCTGAAAAATATTATGAGCATTTTACAGAAATGAAGCAAAAGCTGTCCTTTCCTCTTAGAAAACACAACCTTTACTTTTATGTCTCCAGACAGTGACAGATAAGTAATAATCCAAGCTCACAGAAAAGCATCCCTTTTATTTAATTGCATCTATACATCCAAGTTACACCCCAAAACTACTGGATGGACACGATGCCCCTGAGCAGAACAAAAGCGAACAGTTTTCAGTCAAAAATGTAGGTTTGGTTCTGTGCAATGTGTGGCAGTTGCTCAGACAGGATGATGATGCTATTAGGGCTGTCTGAAGACAATTCTGCTTGCTGAGAGATTAACTTAGCCCTAACAGGTAAAAGAGGTCAGTTGTTGAAGCCAACTTTATGACTACAAGATTTTATCTGAGCTTATTTTGCCAGACAGGCTTTAACAGTTAAATTTTTACAGAGCAGAGGCTGGTAAAGTTTTAAGTCAGAATTTTGTCTGAGGTTCACTGCCCATAATTAAAAGATTTCAATGTAAAGCTTCACCTATTCACTCTTACACAACACACTTTTATGATGAAGACCGGTGATTTAGTAAAAATTATTTTCAGCACGTGCTGCTATGAAATTACCTGTATATCCAGGCATTGCAGAACAGATATGGAGAATGTTGCTGTCTTCCCTGTTCCCGACTGTGACCTGAGAAACAGATGTTTGGTGAATACTCTGCAAGTCTGGACAAACAGCACAGGCAATTCCAACACATTCCACCCCTCTGCTCTCTTCCACCCCTCCACTGCAAAGAACTCAACAGTGCCAATAAAGGCTTGTTATGATCAGAGTGTGATCTGCTGTCAAGCAGCTTTGAGAACTGCAGTATCAGGGACAGAACACTCCAGGGCCCCCAGCTCTGGCATGTTCACTCCTTATCAGACGAGCATTTTAACTTTCTGCCATCTGCCACACATATAGTTTTGTTCAAGTAAATGACAGAAAAGCCAATGCAATTTACAAGGCTAGTAATTCCCACTAGTGAGCAAGAAAGGATTTTTTTCAGTGGGAGGCATATCCTTTGTCTCTAAGCCATAATACCTTTTTTACAGCGACTAAACCTAATAAACTTTGGCATTAACAACTGTTAGGATCACAGCAAGCTGGGCAATTTCACTGTTTTTCTTGCCACATCGTAAAAGCACAGAATAGTAGGGATTGGAAGGGAACTTAAACAACATCCAGCTCCATCCCCCCTGCCTGGGCAAGCAACACCTTCCACTAGACCAAGTTGCCCAGTACCCCATCCAGCCTGGCCTTGAGCACTTCCAGGGATCGGGCATCCACAGCTGCTCTGGGCAACCCGTCCCACCAATTTCAGGTCATTCCCCACACTCTGCCAAGCACCAGCCCAGGCCCACGACGGCCGATCCCGCTCCAGCCTCAAGGCAGGGAACGTGACCGACGTGCCCCGCCCTGCCCCCGGCCGCACTCACTGGGCGATCACGTCCCTGCCCTTGATGATCTGCTTGATGGCTCGCTGCTGGATGGCCGACGGCTTCTCGAACCCTGTGGGAGCCAAGGGACACCGTCAGGGCAGGGCAGGGCAGGGCAGGCCCCGCCGCCGGCGGCCGCAGGGCGCAGGCGCGACAAGGCCCACATCCGGGCCCTGCGGCGGCCCGTCAGCCCCTCCGTGCCCTCAGCCTGTCCCCCCCCTGCGCCCCGCGTCCCTTGGCCCTCACCCCTTCCCCCTCCGTCCCCGCCGCCCACCGTAGGCGTAGATGCCGCGCAGCAGGTCCTCCCGCAGGCCCATGGTGTCGAAGGTGGGCGTCACGTCCACCTCCTCGCTCGTCTCGAACTCCACTTTGGTCATGTCCTCCTCCTTCATCAGGCGCTTCCGCGCCGAGCCGCCCGCGGACCCCGCCGACC
>VZTR01017672.1:118544-137200 GCA_013400775.1 Chaetops frenatus
GCCCGGGGCCGGGCGGAGCGGGGCGGAGCCGAGCCGAGCCGAGCGGGGCCGATGCTGCGGTGTCTGCGTCCCCACGGATGCATAACCCCGTTTCCCACGGTATGTCGGTGTCCCTCGGGCAGCCAAGACTCAGCACTCCATGGGATGAGGTTTGTAAAAAGGATCCTGGTTGATGGCCTTGGTCTGCAGCTCCATGAGGTGATTTCCATTAACCTTGGGTAAGGAACAGTAAGTGGTTGTCAGTCCCCGACACAGGGCAGTTCATTTGTGTTTGATGTTTTGAAACATGTAGGGAATCCAGACAGGAGTCCAGACATCGCACACTTAGAAAGATTTCTCCATCTATTTCCCTGTGCCCCCCACCACCGAAAAAAAAAAAAAAAAAAAGAGGGTAAAGAACAGGTTTTAATGACAACAATTGAGGCCAAGATGTTTCTTTTTGAAAAGGCGTGATTTCATAGATATCAGTCAGGTGTCAGGGTGGTGACTTGGGGAGAGTTCTTCACTTGCAGGACAGTTTTTAGGTATGGTCGGTACTGCAGCCACTGCATGGTGACTGAAAGGCTCCCTTGGGCACTTGCCCGAGTAGGTGCAATTACTGCTTAGGTGGTGTGGGATTGAATATCTTGAGCCTTGTCTGTTTGTGGGAGGGAGAGGGATGCACATCCTAGCAGAGGAAAAAGACCATCCCAATTCTAATACTGACCTCAGGAGTGCTGATGTCTCTGCACCTCATATGTGACACAGATTGTGCTCTTTTTAGAGCATGAACAAACTTCATCCACATTTTCTTTGTTTGATGTAAAATACTTCTTTCTCCTTAGTGCTTTCAGTTCCAAGACTGGGAAGGCATTTGCAAGTGCTTTTGAAGTAGCACCACATTAATGCGCTAAGGTGGGAGTGAATCTCCGGTTATCCTGACAGCCAGGACAGCTCAGTCCAGGATCCTGAACAAAAAGAAAAGAAAAAAGAGTTGTTTCAGGTTCTTTTGGCTTAAGACTTTGAGGTAACAGCTCTCTGAAGACAGTCTTCTTCCAAAACTGGTACGAAATTGGTGCTTTTGGAAATGAGTTCTGTATCAGCTTTCTGGGTTCTGCTCTTTGGTCAAACAAAATGTTGGCTGTCAGTCCCCATCTGACAGTTTTCACAAGAGCCTGTAAGTGATATAACTTTCAGTGCTGGTCTTTCTGTGCATACTGGGTGTTGGTGGGTTAGCAGGGACAGCAAACTGAGTGGTCTGGGCCTGCACACCTGCTCTTGTAGCTTTCATGAGGGCAGCTGAGGACATCTCCGTCCTGGCAGCCTGGGGTTATTTCTAAGTGTTCTTCAGTATTGATTTAGTCTCTGAAGTTTCCTTTTAGTATTGAAAACCATCAGTTTTCTTCTGCCACTTTGGTCCCACTGACTTATTCGTGCTGTTTTTTCCCTCAGCATCTGAGGGGAACACTCAGGGAAGCGGCCTGTCCTTCTGGCCAAGCTGCCTGGGCCCACATCACTTCTCCAGCATCAGCAAAGGCACTGGATTTGCCAAGCCTTAACTTGTCTTGGCTGCCTGAGCCCTGGAAGAACTTAGAGGAGATCCTCAAGGTCCTTGGTTCTGCCTGGATCGGTGGTGGTGGGTGAAGTGAGCAACTGCCTGGGGTGGGAGAAGCGCTTGCAGCCGGGTTCAGGATGGGTTTGGTCACCCCAAGGCTGGGGAAAATTGGGGGTGGATGTGATCTAGGCTTATCTGTGACATGGGAGAGGGCATCTCTGAAGGACTGGAGCGTGATCAGATGGTGTAACAACAGAAATGCTGTTGGCACTGTTGAACAGAGAGGAGGTGATCTCAGTCTGTGCTGCTCTTGCAGAGGCAGAGCAGCAGCACGGAGGAGCAGGTGAGCCTGGCAGGGCTGCCTGCAAGTTTGGACAAGATGGTCCCCAGGAGTGGCCTCCAGCACGCAGCTGGCACCTCCTATGGATACAAACTGCAGTGCCTCTGGTAAGGGCACTGCTCCCTGTGAGGAGGGCCCCTCTGTGGGGTGCATGAGGGGTCTCTCAAGGCCCTGCTCACTCTGTCTGCAGGACCCAGGTGAGGCAGATCGCCAGGGAGAGGGACAAGGCGAGGCACAATTTGGAGAAGGCAGAGAGACACTGCCTGCAGCTGAGCAGGGAGCTGGATGAGCAGTACATCGCTCTTGAGCACACCCAGAGCAAGCTCAGGTAGGAGGGGTTCTTTTGGTGGGGTGGGGAAAATGTGCTTACACATCCCAGTGTCTCTTTTGAAACTCCCACTTGTTTTGCCAATGTGTCAGTGGCAGGAAAGTCCTGGAAGACCCTTCTCCACTACCTATGGTCTCAGCATCCTTCCAACCAAGCTCTCATCTCCTGCTTAGTGTGTGGTGAGAGGGGGTGTTCGTACCTTGTGGCCATCCAGGAACATGCTCTCTCTGTCCCAACCACATTGCTTTTTTCCCCCCAGGAATTTTCAGGCAGAAATAGAAGCAAAAGAGCTGCTTTTGCAGCAAGCAGTGAGTCACCAGGTGAAGCTGGAAGCTGATACACGGCTCCTCCAGGGCAAAGAGGCCAACCTGCAAGGGAGACTGAACCATGTGATGAAGGTAAGTGCAACTGCCTTGGATGAAACAGCTACACTCCTTCAGAGGTGGCGAAGCAGAGGTGGTGACAAATATAGATGGTTCATGGTGCTCTTGTTGGGAAGAACAGGAATTTTATGCAGAAGAATCATATTGTATTAAATAGAGCTTGTTACCTTGCCGTGGCATTACCAAACTGCTGCGTTGTCTGTTGGGAGTGGTTTGGCCCTTGGTAACACCTGAAAACACAATGACCAAAGCTAAAATTGTGCCAGGGACCACTTTAAAAGCAGAGGTGATGGTGTCTGCATGCCTGGCCTTACCCCAGTTCTGTTCAGTGTAGAAGTACAGATGGAAATAGCTCAGAACTTGCTGCCTTTGTTAGCTATGAGGGAAACCACAATATTGGGAAGCAGAGGTAGAGATGATCCTGTGGGGCTCTCTAGCTCTTATTCTGCAAAACCCACTCCTACTCCTGTCCTTTGGAGAGATGAGCCCACGTGGTGTCAGCAGTGTGCTGTCCTGTTGTAGTGTAGGAATGGTGCTCCCCAATTTAGTTCTCCTGCCAAGACTCTCCAAACCAGCCTGCTGCTTGCTCACCCCCTCTCCCTGCTTTTCAGTGGCTGGAGAGGAGAATTGGAGGCACAAAAGGCAAAGACCATGGGTTGAGATAGGAACAATATACTGGAAACAGCAATGAGATAAGAAACAACCAGTGACAGCAACAATAGTGTACAAAAGAGAGGGTGATTTATGTGCAAAATGCTCATTGCAGAGCAGCCACATTTTCTCTGGAAGGAGTGTCCTCCCTGGAAGTGAAAGAGGGTGCCTTCCCCCTGTCCCCAGCAATGACTGAGGTGGTACAGAATAACATCTGAGCTGTAGCCACATCCCCTCCTGGTTACTGCAAAAATCAACCCTGTCCTGGCCAAAACCAGGCCATGTCCAGGGTCTCCTGGGAGCTGTGCTGTGTTTGGCATGCTGATGGGCCAGTTATTTTACAGCTCCCTGCTGAGGATCTGTGGCTGATAAACCCATCCTGCCATGTCATCAGCATCAAGGAAATCTCCAATTTATCTGCAGGAGAACACACAGCTGCAAAACAAGGTCACAGAGATGGCTGAGAAACTGTCAGCCTCTGAGGAAATGGTGTTGGAGCTGCAAAAAGAACTCAACCACATTGTGAAGGATAAGGTAACATTTCTCTGTTGCAGTTGAATAGGAGCTTTTCATGAATTCATAAAAAAATTGATCTTGCGTATTTTGGGTCAGTAGCTATGATCTCCCCCTCTGTGAGCTCTCCTGCACGTTAATGACAATCTGGAAGCTGGAAAAAAAAAAAGGGAGGTGAGGAAAGTTTCCAGTTGGAGAGAGTTCTACAAATCTGCAGTCTTCAAGTAAAAACTTTATAGAGTTGGGTTTCCAGCAAAGTTTTTTTTTTTGACTAGTGTTGAAGTTAAGGGTTTTGTTTTAGTATCTTCCACTCCTAAAATGAATCTGGGAAAGGAAATGAATCTGTGCTCTTGTTAGTCAGGAAAACCTGCCTATAGTCTGGTGTCTCATGTGTGGAGAAAAATGTTTTTCCTTCTCTTTCTGACCACAGGTGATGGGTCCCGTTGGGAGCCATCTTTTGAATCTGTTGGTGTAGCACCATGACCCCAGTGATCTAGTAGAATTTTTGACTCTCCATTTGGAGAGGTGATGATTTTCTTGATGAGAAGTGTTTCCTTGTGCTTGTGCAGCTGGAGCAGGGGGAGCCCCAGAGCCCAGAGTTCCTGAAGCAGAGCGAGTGCTTTGCCGAGATTGTCCAGGAGTACGAACGGCAGTGCCAGGTATGTGTGGGCAGCACTGCTGGTGTGACAGTGCTGCTCTCTGCAGCACATCTGCTGGGCACATGGGTCTGGGGGAGGGGAAGGAGGCAGACCTGATCACAGGGCAGAGGGATCCCTCTTACCTGGCTCAGAGTCCTGTCTCCTCGCTCCTGAAGCCCTCCAGGGGTTGTTTGCCTTGCTGGGATTTTGGCAGGAGAGAGTAGGGGTGGATCATCAATTCTTTCCTGCCTGTTTTGTTAGAGAACCATGTACCTTTGTTGTTAAGGACAGACCACCCTGGGCTCTGTTGGATTTCTTCTTGAGCACAAGGAGAAAGTTGTTCTCCTTATTTGGAAACCATATTAACAGCTAGTCTTCTTTTTGTTTTTCCCCTCCTTCTCCTTGCCCCTGCTTTAAAAAAACCCTGAAAAACTTGTTGCTGCTGAACTCTGCTAGAGAGTTAAGGTGAGGCAGTCCAGATGTCTGGTGTGTGTGTGTGGTCCAAGAATTGGTGCTGTGTGTATTGTATCTCCCTCAGGGTGCTGTGCTCCTTCCCAGAGCTTGGGGCTCTCTGGGGCATGAGCACAACCTCTGCTTCCCTTCTCCCATTTTTAACGTGTGTGTTTTGCATGTTGTGAGTTGCTGGGTGCTCTGTTCTTTGAGTCCTGTGCTTGTCACATTGCCCATTTGTTCCCAAGTGCTGTGTGTGGCTGGGGAGTACCCCTGAGCAGGGACAGTGACAGTCCCATCTCTCCCAGCAAGGGCTGAAATCCAGACTTGCAGCAAAGCCATTCTGTGAATGCATCAGGCAGCCCCTCTCAAAGCTGTGATTTAAGGCAAACATTCTGAAGCACTGTCCAGCGCAGTGTTTCTCCAGGTGGCACCAGAGGGTTGAATATGCTTGGTGCTGCAATTTTTCCTCCCATTGAGCAGCCCCAGAGTTGTCCATGAGAATGCTGATGGATGGAAAGGCTTGACCTTCAGGCTCCACCTGCCCCTGTGAAGGCACCCACTTGGGTTTATCCTTTACCCTCGTTGAATGCTCTCATCCCCCCTTTCCTGTTTAGAACAGAGACAAAACAAACTGTGTTTGCATTTGTCTGCATCTGCTGGGTAGTATTTGTTAATTGGAAGTATCCTAGTTCATAGTCTATTGCAGCACATCAGTTTCCTGGGTGGCAGGATATGGGATGTATTTGGATGTCTGCTCAAAGTGGACAGTCCAGAAGAAGGCAGGATGCCTTGTAGGCTGTTACTACCAGTACAGGATAGAGGATGTGAAGAGAAGCAAGCAGCTGCCCATCTCCAGACACCTACATGCAAGTGGCTCATTGCACTGGTGTGGTGGCTCTTTACTTGGTGTTCAACTCTGGGACTCCTTGCTGATGGAGATGGGATAAACTCCTGTGCTGGCCTTGGAGTGTCTCTGGCACCAGGAGACCAGCAGGACCTGCCTCGTGCTGTGCTTCCCATGGGATCAGCACCTTCTTCCCTTGTTTTTATTCTGTCTGCAGCCTGGCAGTGTTCCCTCCCAGAGGCCTGTGGGCCTTGCTTCACTGTAGAATACAGCTGGTTGCCTTGTCTGCATAAAGTAGCACTTGTTGGCTGGTCCACATGCCCGCAGGAGAATCCTGAGGATGTAAACACAAACCTCTGGCTTTGTGCTGAGATCATGATATTTCTTCTGTGTTGGATTCTACCCGTGGTTATTTAGGTCAGGAGGGTCTCAGGAGGCCCGTCCCTCTGAGGTGTCTGCAAAACCCCCTGGTTTTGTGTGCATTTGCATTCAATGTGTGCAGTTGCTTGGTGCTTTACAGTGACTAGTGATGACCGTCTTGGAAGTCTGGGGTTATATTTCTTCTTTGGCTCTTCCAAACTCTCTCGTGTCTGCCCTTGTTTGGGAAGGCTGTGCTGGGGCTGGAGGAGGCCCTTCATGCTGCAGGAGCTTTGTCCTGTGTCCTGAGCAGTGCCTGTTTCAGGTGCTGCACGAGCAGAACGGAGCGCTGCGGAGGGAGCTGCAGAGGCTGCGCCTCCAGCTGCAGGAGAGCAGGGCTGAGGGAGGGCTGCCAGCAGTTGCAGGTAACGTGCAGGAGGGCTCAGTGCCCATCCTCTCAGCAAGAATAGCATTGCCTCTGCATCCAAGTTTGCATGGGAGTGTGGGGAGGCTTGCTGTGCCTGAACTACTGCTGCCAGTTTTGCTACTGGGGAGCTGTGGGAGGGAAGAAGGAGAAGATGGGTGGTGGGGAGGAGGGAGATGGAGGAAAGGAGGCTTTCCTGGCTTGAGAGCTGGTGATGGTAACCTGTGAACTAGGCAGCTACAGTGAACAGGCAGATTTTCAGTGTAAAGGATGTTGAGGGAACAATGCAATAAAGAGGAAATAGCCCCAAACTGTGGGTTGGAAAATGGAAGTTGAGCGTTAGATAAAAGCTTCTGACCAAGAAGGGTGATGCAGCCCTGGGACTGGTTGCCAGATAGATGGGGAATCCCCATCTTTTGGCATTGTATGGACTGGATGATGCTGCAGCCATCCTGATCAGTCCTGTCTTGTAGGCCTATCCTCACAGGGCTGCTCTCTCCAAGCCCTCTTGTTCCTACTTCTGTCTTTACAGAAATGTCACTCCCAGTGGAGCAGCTCCAAGAGCAGCTGCAGGACCTGAAGGTGCAGCTGGAAGCCAAGGTGAGTGGGGTGGGGGCAGATGTCCTGACTGCTTGGTAAGCACAACTGCTACAGCCTGACTGATGAGACATCTGCTTCAGCAGGGTTGCTGGAGAGAGACTCCAGGCTGGGGATCAGGGTGCTACCTCATCACTCCTGTGGGGTTATTTCATGTGCTTCTCCAGCCTGTCTTAGCTGGTAGGAGGGTTTGGAGCCTTTGCCTCACTGGCTGGCAAAGGCTTTGTGGAAATCACTGTGACCTTGTGAAATGTTTGTGTGGGTTGTGTGGGGAACCAGAGGTAACTCAGTGTTGCTGTCACAGTAAAAGCAGGGACAGGACCAAGAGGAGAAGCAGCCAGGTGTCTCCTGACAGCATGGGCCTTATCAGAGCCCTGTTGCCCTGGGCTTGCAGCACACTTCTGACCTGCTTGCTCTGAGGTGACAGTGTGAGCCCAGCCTCTCTTTGGACAGCCATGAGTGCTCATGGGAGAGGCCTCAGTTTCCACATTTACTCCTTTAGCTGCTGAACTGAGAGGTCAGTGATGTTTGCTGGGTTTCTCTTGCAGCACTGCAAGAGAAAATCCTAAAATGCCACGCAGATGATGGAACAGTCCATGGAGCACAAAGCTGCCTAGAGATGTGTCTGCTTTACAGTCCTGCCTTTGTGCACATCAAATCCTGGAGTTCCTGCTGTTCACAGGGGAGCTGTGGGGAGCAGCAGCTTCTCACTACCACATCCTGACAAGGAGCCACTCTGCAGTGGAGGAAGGATATGAGGAGCACTGGCAGCTGATGCCCTGGCCTCTCCCTTCTCCTCTCTTGCAAACAAGGAGGATGGGGAGAAGTCTGCTGCCTGCTGCCAAGAAATGGGACCCACTGGTTTCTGCCTGTTAGAGATTGCTGTATGAGACTGATTCTCATCCTAAGTTCAGCAGGGACCAGAACTGCCTGAAGAGATTCCCCTGCTGAGTGGGACCAATAGATCAATCTGAATTGGAGCTATTGGAGGAGAGGAAAGCTAATAGAGGAGCTAATAATAAGGAGAGGAAAGGAGCATGGTGCTAATATCCCAATCCTATCTCCTTCTAATAGATAAACTATTCAGAGGAAGAAACAGAGTTAATGTGGAAAAACTTTGAGAGGGAGAAGGAGGACAATGAGGAAAGCTTCAAGGCTGCGATACACAAGATGGAAGACCAAAAAAAAGAGATCTGGAAGAAACAGTTGCAAAGTACTGGGCTTTAATTAATAGCCTGAAAGAGCAAAAATGTGAATGGTGCCTAGAGCTGGAGGAGGGTTTTGAGATGGAGCAGGCCGGGGTAGGACAGCAGCACACTGGAGACATTTGCCATCCAGGGCAGCAGGTGGACCACAACAGAGAAGAGCTAAAGATGCAGCACAGGGACAGATTGAGCCTGAGGTCTGGCACCATTCTCTTTCTGGGGTTAGCAGGAGATTAGGGGTGCATCTCCTGTTCATGGCAAAGTAGGTTGGGCTGATTTTTCACAGGGCTGGAGATCTGTTTTAATTTGGAAGAAAATCTGGGCAGTATTGCAGGGCTGCAGTTTGAAGTGAGACATCTAAACTCCCCTTACATGAGTGCTTTTATTTCAAGACTCTAAGTTTCCCTGCATACTCTACAAGGTTGTGTTAGAGGCAGTGCCCAGCAAATAGTGTATCTTAAAATAGTGAGAGATATATAGGAGAGCTTTCATTGGTGTTTTCTTTTTACCTCTTTCTTGGTCCTTCAGCAAACCTGCCCCTTCTTGCTAGATGATCACAACTTGCTATCTTAAAAGCAGTAAAAAATATCTTAAATTTCTCCATATAGGTAAAAGAGACTGGTTTGTGAAAGAATGAGGTTGTCACTGAATAACTGTCTACCTTCCCTTCCTCCTGCCTCTTCCCGGCTGTCTCCCTTTAGGAGCAGTGCTCCCCTTGGCAATATGTAAGCAGAGGATTTTGCTGTTTTAGGGCTGAGATGTGGGGTAGGTGACGGAGAAAGGAGGTGACTTGGCTGGAGTCTGTGGTAGACCAGGGAAACAAACCCAAATAACAGGAATACAAGGCATATAAGCTATTGTATCACTGGTGAGTGGCAGATGGACTGACTGCAGCAGGTAGCTGTCAGCGTGGCTGGAAAAGATGTGATGGGTATGGGTCTTTGAGAAGTGGAAAAGGCGTGGGAACTTTCTGTGAGGTTTAACAAATTGGCTTGACTTTGCAACATAAAAACCCCTTTGTATTGCATCTCCAGCAATTGTACATTCTGAGGCTGGCTGAGCTTTTCAAGCTGTGGTATCAAACCCAGGTCAGCAAAATGTTTTTTATCTTTAGGAAAGATGCAGAGGTTGAGCATAACCAAGAGCTGTCGTGGAGTGAATGCCAGCGTGAGGACCACTGTAAGGCTTTATTGCAGCAACACTGATGTGAGAGGAGGTGATTTCCCAAGGAGAAAGGCTCCAAGGTGAGGCCTTCAAGAGCAGCACACCCATGAGAGGCAGCAGTGGAAGTGTAGGGAAAAAGACCAAGTCTCTGTGGGAGCAGAGACAGCTCAAGTTGTAAGAAAAGGTTAATGATGAACAAGCCAAGATGTGTGAAATGTTGGCTGTGGAGTATAAAAAGATGAAAAAGGCACCAGGATGAAATGGGAGTAATGCAGAGACAGTGAAGCTGAGGGCTCTGGTATTGGAAGGGACAGGGTGTCTGGAGAGCTGTCCTCTGGGGGAAAAGGAGCTGATCCCCTAAGACTCAGATGAGCAGGTAGACCAAAATCTTCTGTTGCAACTTCAACACTGAAGGAACAGAAAAGAAAAGAAATGAACAATTGTATGATGGACACAGCAGTGCAGACAGTGCAGATGCTTGTTGCAACAAAAGGCCTGCTCAATCTAGGAGCTGGAGCCAAAGTGGAAGGTATTTGTCAGGGAGAAATGGAATCTTGATAGACAGGGGGATGTGCTTGGGAAGGAGGCCGAGAGAGCACAGTTAAATGCCTTCAAACAGCAGATATCTCAGGATGTAGACCTGACCTGCAGGGCAAGGAGGGGAAGAAAAAACCTCTGGGAAACAGGGTGGTGTAACAGCATAGAAGGGAACCTGACATTCAGGCTGTCAAAACAGAGCTGAAGAGGAACAGGTTGAAACTGGAGCAGATGCAGCTCAAAGATGTCATGCAGTAGTTGAAAAAGGAACCCAGAGCTCAAGAGAGTATCAGGTTTGAGTGCAGAGGCAGTTTGAAGAACTAACATGCTGCTGGCAAAGAAAAAGCAGATGCCTTGTGAGACACAAGGCTGCTTAACACAGTGATGATGCAGAACACCCTAACAGCAGCTATGTTCTCTCTGGATGTTCCAACAGCAGCCTTGTTCTGATGCTAACATGAAGCGGACCATGAACTAGGATACTTCCAATTAATAAATATTGTTGAGCACCTGTAGACAAATGCAAAAGCTATATTATGTCTCTTACTGAGCGTGGGAGTGTGGTCAGTGGGCTGGGATGTGCTCCTGTGGCTCTGGCTGACTGCACACTCATCTCCTCTGCCTTGTACATGGGTGTTGGAAATGCCACAGGAAGCACAGCATGTGAATTCCCTTGTAAAACTCGGCAAGCGGCTGCTCTGAGGTGAGCAAACACCACACAGCCCAGGGACTGGTCTTCTTGCTTCAAGAAGAGAGGAAGAACTTCCTCACACAGCTCCTCTGCATGCCACAGGCACTGCCACAAACTGCAGTGCTGTTCTCCCTGCCAGGATGGATGGTCTGTTAGCCTGCACTTTTCCTTGAGGAATTTGGGTCCTGTATGGCTCTGGTGTTCAGCAGCACTTATTGGATAGGACTGTCAACACAGGACTAAGCTTTGTTCCCATAAGTGCCAGTATTCATGGCCTTCTGGGAGGCTGGGAGTACCAATAGGAGTGGAAGGATAATGAGACCACCTTGCATTTGGGGTCACAGCTGTTGTGTCCAGCACTGTAAAATCACAGAGGCCTCACAAACAAGCTGATGTCTCCAGACGTGGCTTCGTTGCAGATGAGGGGTTGGCCTCACCACCTGTTACCCTGTCATGAAGTCTTGGTGTGTCTTGATGAGTCAAATCATTTTGTATCCACAGGACTGCAAAATGATTTTAGCCAGCTGGAAGCCACATAAATTCAGTCTGATGCTCTTTGTCCTTATTCTCCTTTATTTTCCTCCTCTTGAAGACCTGCTCCTTCTCTACTATTGTCTCTTGATTGTCCCCACATGTTTTGCCTGCCTTATGGGAAGGTTTTTTCTGAGTTTTCTTTAGTCCTTGCTGTCATTGGAAACCAAATAGGAAAAGATCAGGGAACCAGCACAGAATGCCAGAGTAAAAGGGGCTTGTGCATGGTTTTCTCACTCTGCTGTCTCTCTCTGCATGGGAGACCTGTGCTGGAGAGCAGCTTACTAAAGAGCTAACATGGGATGGATTTCTTCCTTAGGAAGCTTTAGATAGGTACTGGAGCCATCCACTGAGCCATAAATCTGGGAGAGACAGGTTTCTGGTGTGGATGATACCAAATCTGCTAAGCTGTCCCTCCCACTGTTCTTCATCCCTTGATTTTTAGGCCTCTGATGGCGTTGCAGAACTTTGGATGTGCCCAGGCTGCCTGCCCTGGGCTGGGCTGAGTCACCTGCTGGGGCAGAGACCCCTGACTCACTCCTGAATCAATTCAGGGCTGTATCTGTTTTGGCTTGGCTTTGCTTCCTGTTGCAGGCCAAAACCCAATGTGGGGCTACCCAAAACAGGGCTCTCCTCTGGGGGGCTGTGCTTTGCTGCTCTCTGGCCTGAGGCTGATCCTTCTTCCCAGCAGGAAACACAGGAGTGAGTTGGGCAGAGAGAATGTGGAGGAGCTGGCTGAAATAGCAGAATTAACAGCATTGGTCAGAAGCCATGAACCCCAATTGACAGGCTCTTGGCTGAAGGATTTAGAAGGACAAAAACTGCACGTGGTCCTAGAGGAGAGCAAAAATGTTTCTTTCAAACATTCAAACCCAGTCTTGCTTTGAAGAACCAGTTTTCATCTTATAATATGTAAAGCAGTGAAAACTTGTGTGACAAAAGCCACTGCAGGTCTTAGAGAAGGGAAAGTCTTTGATGACTTTCACTATTTTCACTCTTTCTCCCAGAGGTTTTTCTCACTCCCAGTCTCAAACCCACATGCTCAGTCAGTCTTTGTTGCCTGTGTTCCCACCCCAAGCCTCTGTGCATGATTTGTTGCTTTTTTTCTCAACCTTTTCCAGAGTGAGAAGGGCAAGGAGGAGTTCTCTCACCCGGGTGCCAAGATGCATCAGCTGGGCTGTGAACCCCCTGAGCACAAGGCTGGTCACAGTGATGGCCCTGGCACTGCCCAGCTGCAGAGCCAGAGGCTTCTGGAGGCCAAGTGGCTACAAGGAGCAGAGATTGCAGCCAGGCTGGAGCAGCACCAGAGGCATGCAGCATGTTGGATGGAGATGGAGCTGCTCCAACAGCAGCTCCAGGCCTCACAGGAAAAGGTGGGTATCCTTCATTTGGTGGCAGGCTGCTGAGAGCTCTCTGTGCTGTTGGTAGTGCCCTGCTTGGGGCTGTGCTGGACACCTTCCCCAGTCAGAAAAAAAGTTGTACTCTTCCTCTTTGTGGGGGACAAAGGATTCTCCCTCCTGCTCAGATAGGGCTGAAGGCAGTTCAGGTGTGGCTGGGGACAGGTCCTTGCTTGCAGCTGCCCCTGGAGTATGCCCCTCTGTCCCTGTCCTGTGCAGGCTGGCTGGCAGAGGGCATGAAGGCTGAATGGAGGTGGCTCACACAGGGGTGCCAGGAGCACCCTGTGGATCCCCATGGCTCAGCTGACAGAGGAGCTGGAGCAGTGGTAGGGTCAGGCAAGGGTTGGGCAGAGATGACAGCAGCCAGACAGGGCCTGCTGAGGGATGGGATATGAGGTGGTCAGAGCAGAGTAACTCAGATCACCAGGACAGAGAGAGGAGAGCCAGTGTGAGAAACCTTCCAGTCTGTTAATATCCCTCTCCTGCATTCTATCCTGGGGACGGGCTTTCCAAAGTACAGCTTACCCATGCCAGCCATCCCTAGGCAGCCCTAGTGCCAAGTTGGACCAGACCTGCTTCCCAGTACCAGGTTTGCCCTTTGCTGGTGACAGGAAGCAGAGGCTGTGCACAGGACATTTAGTGCCTCACAGCTAGCCTGGGATGTATCCAAGAGCCCCGGTGAGCAGCCCTCTCTGTCTCTTGCCCTTGTGGCCCTTGGTGCTGGGATTCCCTCCCAGAGGATCCCTCCTGCAACTCCTGCTTCTTGCTACTCAGCCAGGGGAGCATCTCTCAGTAAAGGGTCTCTGTTTCTCCTCCTGCAGCTCTCAGTGCTCTCAGTCCCTTGCCTTGTAGGCTGCCCAGTGAGCACCACTGCCATGGTCCTGCAGCTCTGCTGTGCCCATGCTGGGCTGAGAGCTGAGAGCTCTACCTAACCTCTCCTCTCCCCCAGAACACAGCCTGGGCCTGTCCCATTGTTGGCTCAAGGCTGTAACCAGCTGTCAACCTTGCTGTGTTTCAGCTTTTGGAAGCCAAAGCAAGCCTGAGCCTGGCCCAGGCCCAGCACGCTCTGCAGTTGCAGCAGGCCAAGGCCCAGATAAACAACATGGTGCCAAAGAAGCAGTTTGAGCAGCTGCAAAACACCTTGAGAGAGGAACAGTGCAAGACTCAGCAGCTCCAGGAAAGCCTCCAGCAGCAGGCTGAGCAAACATGCAGGCAGCTGGTCAGGACCCAGGTAAGCAGGGAATTGCAGGAGCTCAGCCAGGGGTACTGTGAGGGGAACACTGCTGGCCTGGCAGCCTGGAAGGCAGCTGTGATTGAAGCCACCAGAGGTTTGGGTGGAAGATGCTATACGTAAAGAACCCACGTGGAAAATGCACTTATTTTCAAGTTCAACTTTAATTTTCCATGAACCCATTCACTGCCCCGCAGTCAAACAGGTGAATTTAAGGCACTGAGCAACCAGGTTGTTGGGTTTTTGTGAGTTTGTCTTCTGGGCAAAGATAGAGCAAATGATAACCTAAGGAATTATAATGAGCAGGCACAAGGACTGCATCCAAGGAGACTGTCTCTCCTTGAGATTTCCTGGACATGACTGGGAGAGGGGAGGCCAATGGCTTATTTTTATAGAAAACATTGCTGGAAAATCTGTGCCTTGTCTTAAAACTGGTTGGGTGCAGACCTAGGGAAGGTTGTACTGGTCTAGACTGCTCTTAATATCTTCCACCTCTGATGATCATCCCCTGCTCTGCTTCGAGGAGTGTGAGGGTCCATGAACAGGGCCTTGGGGACATGTACAATCCAGGGTTGCCAGAGGCCAGGAGAGTGCTGGGACAAACCAAAGACAGGCTTTCTTGCCCACTGCAGGAGGAACATGAGCATCTGCTGGAGGCAGCTGTGGAGCAGGCAGAGGGGCTGGAACACAGTCTGAGGAATGCTGAAGCTGTGCTGGCAGAGAGGGCAGCTCAGCTGACAGATGCCCAGGTGAGTGCAAGAGGGGCTGGTGCTGTGTGTCCCTGCCCATCTGCTACCCCTGCATGGGATGCTGAACCTGAAGCCTCCTGTCCCTGCTTTAGGCCCAACTCTCCAGGAACAAACTATTGATAGAAGAGCTCCGTGGAGAGAACAGGAGGTTTGCAATGGCCCTGCAGGCTGCTGAGCTGAAGCAGAAGAGCATGAAGGAGAAGAACCAGCTGCTGGAGGAACAAGCCTCAGCTCTGAAGCAGCTTATTGGAAAAATCACACCAGCATCTCTGAGTGGGTGATGGGACATCTGCAGTGGCAGACCCTGGTCCTGGCCAGGGCTGTCAGGTGCAGAATGGGAGGTATGGCTGAGTTGGGCAATCAGTCTTGTTCTCTCTGGTCTTGCCAGGATTTTCCTGTGCAGAAAGTACCAAATGGGGAGCCCAGAGTCCTTTAAGGAAATGGGTCCTGTGGATAGCTGATTTTTCCAACTGAAAGCAGCAGCCTGGGTGCCTTTCTCAGTGGCAGTGTGCTGTTGTATCAGGTCTGTCTCAGGGCAGCCCTCTCACACGATTTTCTTTGGCAGAGTGTTTGGTGGTGATGCAGGTGCTCCCTCTCTGCAGAAGGTTGATATGGGAGGCACAGTTACATCTTGAAAGCCAGGGCAGAAGGGCTTGCAGGTCCCTGTGCCTGGCTCACTCTGAGCAGGAAAGCTGAGTTGTGGCATTAAAATGTTTGTAATGTTACAGCACCTCCTGCCAGCCCCAGTCTGCTCTGTATTTCAGTAACCTTCCCCAACTGCTGCTGAACATTTATTCCTGACAGCTCTTCCTAAAGCCTGAGCCCAGGATCCAAAACCAACCAGATTGTTACCTCTGCAGTGAGCAGGACAGAGCAATGCTGTAGTGCCTCAGGTATTTGTCCTGTTCCTGCAATCTTCCCCAGCTGTTTGCTTTTCAGTTCCAGTCTGAGATGGGGGTAAGCAAACTTCCAGTCCCACCTAGAGCTAGTGTTTTTGCAGCTGTTTTCTCAGACACTGTGTAAGAAATGAGCAGCTCCATTAGGAAAACCAGACAGGGAAAGCAGCTCTTCAGCCTTGTTCTGGTTTTGTGCTAACCAGAATCCTTAAAACCCTCTGCTCCCTTTCCCACCCCTACTCCAAACAGCCCCTAGGCCCTGCCACATCAGTGCTCTGGGATAAGAGATTCTTTAGAGGAACAGAGGCACAGCCCAAGCACACTGGGAAAAACCCAGGCCCTTGACCCATGCTATGATCATTCACACAGCACCTCAAGAAATAACATTTATGGGAGACAAGGCTTCATGTCTATTCCTGGAAAGAAGCTTGTGCAGCCTTATGTGACACTTGGAGGAGCACTGAGACACTTAAATAATCATCACACTGCAGGGTCAGGATGGGTTTCACTGGAGAGCCAGATCAGAATGCTGAATGAACACCACATTAACTCTTAAAACCCAAGAGACTGAGGCTGAAGCAGTTCTTTATTTTGCAACAGTGGAGCTTTCCTGGCTTCTAGAGCCCAGTATGAACAAAGAACTACTCCAAACAAAAATGCATTCACAAACCCTGGTTGTAGCTGTGGGGCTTGGACAGTGCTCCCCCACTACCCTGGATTCCCAGGGCTGCTACATTACCCTTTGCTCACAAAGAGCTGTGGTTTGAAGGCATCAGAGGCTGTTAGGAGGAGTGTCAGGGTGTCACTGCAGAAATACTGAGGTGTCTGAAGTCCTGCACATGCCAGAGCTCAGTCCCCATCGTGGGCAGGCCACCAAGGAAGAGCTGGTCCCTCCTGTCCTGCACACTTAGGACAGAACGTGCTCCAGGACTCCTTGTCTGATCAGCTGCTCGCATTTCCAGCGGGGTAAAAAGTGCTGCACAGAAACACAGAAAAACCCTCCTTGAATTTGTTGTTGCTACACACAAGCAGCTCTGTTTGTTGTGATGTAAACATCCAGTGCCTCACTGGCACGAGATCAGGCAGAGCTGTACTCTGGGCTGTGCAGACAGCACGTGCAAGGAGCTGTGTCTGCAGGGACAGGATAAGCAGGGTGATGTCAGGGAGTGAAAGGGAAGGATGAGAACAGACCACAATCCTGTCACAATCCTGTACCTGGCTGTTCTTCTTCAACAGGATGGTAGTGCCATCATCAATCTCAAACTCCCCATGGTCTCTTAAACAACGCACCTGCAAAGTGCAAGCACAGCTCTGTAAGAGTCCATGGAAAAAAACCAACCACCCTGCCTAGGTAACAGTCCTCAGCATGGGAACACAGTTTCTAGTTGGTCTAGTTAGTTAAGCTTCTGCAAAAACCTCTTACTGCATAACTCACCCCACCACAAACTCCCTGCAGATTAGAAATGCCATCTTTCAATATACTTTATGCCATCAGCGGAAGGAGTAAAATGCTGGCAGGCAGAGTAAAATACAGAAACTTGTGAAAACTTTAGAACTCTGAAAGGTTTTGCTTGATGAACTGACTTGGGATAGGGATGAAATGCTTGAAAAGAGATCGTTGGGAAAATGTTTGTTCACAGCCAGAAAACAGAAACCTTGCACTTACTTCAATGTACAGGCTTTTAGGAGGTTTGATGTCCTGTGTGAGGTCCAGCCCCTCCTCTCCTCCTACTGACCTCATGTAGGTAGCCAGAGACTTTTTGTACCGATTGAACCACTCCACCTGCGGGCATTAACAGGGTTGTACCTATACACAATGAATTCACACAAATAAGTATTTACAGAAAGACATATTAAGTGTCATGGTTATAGTAGAGGGAAGGCTACCCTATTTTGATTGTACTAAATAATCCATCAGGAGGAATAAGTGGAAAGAGGGGGGAAGGCTTTGAAACAAGGCTGACTCACTCACTTCCTCAGCTGACATGTGGAACTGGATGGTGTTGGGCAGAACGCTGCCATACTCCCACCTCAGTGCTCGGATCCGCAGCAACCGGTCATACCTAGGGGAAGAAACGGGGCAAACCCACCACCTCTGCTGAGGCAACACTGATATCCAGTAATCTAAAGTTCTAAAGAACAGGAGGAAGCAGAGCCTTCTCTTTGTGGTGATACCAGCAATGAACACAAGGAGCTCGAAAGCTGCCTTGCTGCTCACGGAAAAGCCACCTGCCCGGGCCGAGAGTCCCAACAGCCCGCCCGCGGGGACCCTGTGCCTGCAGGGATGAGCGGCGGCAGTCACCCCCCGCCGCACTCACAGGTAAGCCAGGAGGCAGCGCTGGTTCCGGAGCAGGCAGCAGTGCCGGAACCGGATGAGGAAAATCAGGTCCGTGCGTCCCGCCTTCGCTTCGGACCTGGGGGGGCGAGGGGAAGGAGAAAGGGGAGTAGGAGGAGAGCTGCGGGCCGGGGAGCACCGCCCCCGCTCCGCGGGACGCGCCGGCACCAGGCGCCCGACTCACACGTCCGCCTGGTTCCGCTCGTACAGCGCCCGCATCTCCTCCAGCGCCTGCCGCAGCTCCTCCGTCTGCAACAGCGGACACGGTCAGCGGGAGGGGCCGCCGGCGGGGCCCCTCTCGGTGACGCCGGTGCTCACCCGGAAGGGCGGGAGGTGCCCGCCGGCGGCGCGGTGCAGCTCCCGCACCAGCTCCATGCCCCGCTCCGCCGCCATCGCGCCGGCCGCGCGCGCGGGAAAACCGGCAGGGGGCGGGGCCGGCAGCAGCCAATGGGGAGCGAGGGGCGGGGCTCGGAGGCGGAGCCGCCCCTCCCGCGGGCCCCGCTCCCGCCGGTCCCTGGGCTGAGCTGTGCCGGCTCTCGGCGGCCGCGGGGGGCAGCGCTGCGGCTTTCGGCCGCCGCTACTCGCTCCTGGGGCCACGCCCAGAGCCCCCGGGGGGCTCAGGCAAAAATTAGAATTTCTACCGCACGCCTGCCTCCGGCAAGCCTGTTTCCGCCAGGCCCCCGCGTCGTTTGCGGGGCGCCTCTGGCAGCCTCCCCGCCGTGCTACCTCAGCCCTTGACAGTGCATTTTCCCCTTTTGACAGCCTTGAAACCCGAAGCCTGGCAAAACTAAAGGGAGAAAAAGAAAAAAAAAAAAAAAAAAAGGGGGGGGGTTTGGGGGGGGGGTGGGAATATTTTTA
>VZTR01017672.1:137242-203977 GCA_013400775.1 Chaetops frenatus
AGGAAAAAAAAAAAAAAAAAAAAAAAAAAAAAAAGTGGGTGCATTTGTGGGTGGGATGGGAATCTTTTTAGCACTCGAAGCCCTGGAAAGAGATTGAATAGCCCAGGACCACCGCTTGTCCTGCTCCAGGATTTTTTTTCTCTGGCTGTGCGTTTCTTACGGTCACTAGACATAAAAACCGAGCAGCGCTTCGTCTGCAGCTGCGGCCCAGACTGGAGGAGGAGCGGAGAGGGCACGGTGGGGCTCTCATACCGCGGCTGAGACGCCTCGGCGAGCTCCGTGTGCCCGAGACATCTCTGCTGCTTGTGCTGAGCAGGGACCGCCAGTGACTCTGGCAGGAGCCTTTTAATGGTCCCAACAATGGTTTATTCGGGGCTTTGGGGCGGGGCGGCAGAAATGCCCAGAAACGCTCCAGCCTTCTGCCAGCTGGAGTTGGGCTTCTGGGGGGGTCTGTCCCCCAAAGCGAGCTGTTTCCCGGCCGCCCTGCTGTGTCTGCAGGGACCCCCACCCTCCCTTCCTCCGTCCCTCCCTCCCAGCCCGTGGCAGTGTGGAAGCGCCTGGGGTGCCCGGAGCGCTGTCGCTGCAGGAGCGGCACGTCTGGCTCGTCATTCATCTTCGCGTTCTGCCCTGATAATGGCCCACACCAGCCAGGAGAGATAATAGCAATAAACACTCGTCCCCAATGCCAATTGTCGCTGCTGAAAATTGGTTGTTGCCTCTTGCCGAGGGATGCAAATGTAGCTGAGCCTTGATTGAAAAATTCCAGGGAAGCTTGCCTTATCTTACTGCTTTGCCAGATTTAAAAAGCCTCATACATAAAAATAGACCAAATGAATGAAGAATTTACAAACATCTATATTTTGTGTTAGGAATTGTGTTAAAATTAGGAAAACAGCTGAAGACACTGATTTATACAACTGTGACTATTTCAGGCAATGAAGGTTTACATATCACAGTTTAACAAGATAAAAGATCTCCCACAAAATACATAGATGACAGACAACTCATCTGGATTTGACATAACACAGCATCAAGTACACATGTAATGTGATGAACAGTGCCAGGTCATTCCCCAGTTAGGTAACATACAACCTCTTGAATAAGGCAATTCAAATATAACTCTTAATTCAAATCACAACATACCCAGGCAGCATGCAGGGAAAAGTAATTTATTTTGTATATTGGAATGACACAACTTGCAACATGTTTCCATTTTATGTAGTTAGAGCAACAGGATATAAACCATTCAAATAATATATATATATAATTTTTTTTTAATATATATATCTCAAGTCAACAGTTGTCTTTACTGGAATAAAGATTATCTGTTTTTGGTAAAAATAAAACTATTTGAATTCACTAATTAACAAAATGCACAGTGATCAGAAACCCAATTCTTCTCACCATTGTCTTCCCTGGCTCGCTTGCGTTTCCCTGTGAGGCAGCAGCTGCACAACCCCGGCTTCAGAGAGCTCATTGCACAGATGAACAAACATTCCCTGGCACACGGTTCCCACGGCAGCAGAGTGTGCCACCCACCCCCCACGGGCAGCAATTCTCCCACCACACCCATCGCACCCTATGGCTTGGAAGCTGCTTTTCCCACCTCCATTCCCAATAGAACACTTGCACACGTGCCTGACCTTGGGGGGGAGTCAAAAGTTGAACTTATTGTGGAAACACATTCACTGGAATGGGGCTTTTATTTCCTTTTTTAGCAATTAATTCCTCCAGACCTTTATGGCCAAGACATTTAAGAAACCGTGAATCTGCTCAGAAGGGAAAAGAAATCTGAGCCTAAAATCTCTTTGAAGTGGTGGAGCCTAACAGGCGTGGCTGAGGATTTATTTCCACTGCAGCAGACCTGGGGGATCTCAGAAGATAATGAAGGCTTTCCCTAGTATTGAAAAGTTCTTCCAAAAGGGAGAAATGAAGAAAGGAAAGAAGGTTTATCTCTGTGATAAAAAAAAAAATTAAGTAATTTCTAAAAGACTGATCTAGGCAGCTTCTCCATGGTAAAAGGCTGTACTGCCCCCCTGTTTTAACTGGATACCTGCAGGGATGGATCCTCTTGCTAAAGTGTTGTGTCCTGTGGTGGCTGGGTGCCCCCTGCCCTGTCCCCATGTGAGGACAGACGGGGACAGATCTGGGTGCCAGCAGGATTCCCTGTGACACTGTTGCAGGGCTGCTGGCAGGTGGGTGGAGGGAATGGCTTTAGACTGAAGCCCCACAAAGCTCTGGGTGAGGGTTCCCCATGTGCCACAGGGCCTTTTAGGGGCTAACAAATAAATCGTGCCCATAAATAATGAAGAGGCTAAGACTGGATGCAAGGGGATCCAAATGCCCCAAGCCTGGGGATGGCATTCTCGAGAGATTTCTCTCTTTGGGTAAGCTACACAGCAGCCACAGCAGCCACAGCAGCCCCAACCAAGGTCTTCCTGCTGGACAGCTGTCCCAGGCTTCAAACCCCATCTGTTAGCCAGAGGAGAAACCAGATTTTCAGAGTGATTGTTCCTGGATCCTGTTTATCACCTTTGCAAAGTTGTCTTGTGTCTTCTTACTACTCTAGTTACTATTCTAGTAAAAAAAACCCCAAAAAACAAACAACAAACAAAAACCAAAAAAACCCTCCACATTGGAATATTTCTTTGCCCTTAAAGATACAAAAAAAAAAAAAAAATTCAAAAGATATGGGGAGAAAAGTTCTTTCACAAAGACATTCAGAGCGAAAAGAGGGAAACGACATCTTACAGATCATTAGAGAGCTATCTTTGGCAGAATATTTCAAATAAATTATTTTTACAAATATTTTCTGCAGTCATATATTTATTTTGAATAGTTCACTTTCAGCTATAGGGTTCACTACTCTCTATTGATAGGAAAACACCACAAATATAAAAATATATGAGCTCAGCACAACTTTTAGGCTACCACGACCGCGTCCAATAATTTCAAAAGTTGTAGATCGATAACCACGGAAAATATGAAACAGGTTTTCTATCAGCGTGTGTCGGGTTAGAAGGTCACAGCTGGCGGCTGCTGTAAAACACACCAGGGAAGGCGGCTGGGGCTGGCGTGGGAAGCAGCTGGAGATGCCGGATGCTCGGAGCCAGTCCCTGCCCTCATGGGCCGCCTTCCCACGGGGAATCGTCTCTCCCGGACCCCTAAGGCTTGGAGATGTCGTGCCGGGTGGTGGCTGAGGGCTGTCGTCCCCGGGCTGGGGAGCGGTGGGTGGCACCGCTGAGAGTTCCCGACGGGTCCGGCCGCACCCGGCTGTGCTGTGCCCCGGGAGAGGGATGGGAGAGCGGCCGCTCCCGCTCCCAAAGCCGCCCCCTTCCATCTCCGTGTGGGGAAAAGCACCGAGGGAGCCGCGGGCTTCGCCCCTTGAGCCGTGCCCGGGGCCCTGCGGGACGGTGACTCTGGCGAGAGCCCCGAGCCTGAGCCGTGGTGGCCCAAGCAGGGGGGCCTTGCCTGGTCCCGATCTCCCCCTGCAGCACGGGCCACCGAGCCCACCCAACGTTTAGATTTACATATTTTGCTTTGTTTATACAGCATGTACAGAATATACAGCATCGGGCAATTATTTCCCAGTAGACTGGGAGCGTCTCCCAAGATGACCTCTTTTATCAACAAATATATATATATAAATTGACAGTAATAAAAGAGTCGTACCAACAAATATGGCTTTTCAAATAGTGTAGCTGCATTGTGCCATTGAATTTGTGAGGAACAGAGACAGAGAGACTGGGGGGCTCCAGCTGCTGAGTCCAGGGGTGACCCTCAGCTTGGGGCACAAGGGCTCCACGTGGCTGGGGCAGTGCCAGCTCAGGGCGCCAAGCACGGGCGCAGGTGGCAGGGGGAAGGTGGAGTCGAATTTATGACCCATGCTCTGGTTTTCTGTCTCCAGGCAAACCAGTGCTCCTGCAGACTCTCAGCCCAGCTTTGAAATAATTTGGCTCTGTCCAGCTGGGATCTGCCTGCCCTGTCCCTGGTGGGGGGACCAGGGGGCTGGTTGGGCTGTCAGAGGTCTCTGTCTCTCTCTGTCTCTCTCTGTGTCAAGGTTTGCACAAGATGTCTGTCTGCCCTAGAGCGCCTTGTGGCTGTGAGGGGGGACACACACAGGTGGATGGGTGACAGGATGACTGTGGCAGGTGGCTTTGGGTGCGTCAGGAAGGGTGGTGGCAGCCTCCTCCCTGCCTGCCCCCCCTCGGGCTGCTGAGCAGGGGCACCTTGGTGGCTGTCAGAGACTGCTGGCTGTCAGGGGAGAGCAGGAAAGGGAGAGCCATTCTTTCTGGAGCACATCCAAAATCCCAGAGGACAACTGGCCTCGGCAGTGCTGTTCCCAGCCACCACCCTGGCGTGGGGTGCCCATGAGGAGAGTCACCACAGGCCTGCTGCCTGCCTCCCCTCACAGGCTGCATCCAGCCACCAGCTGTCCCCCTCACTTCTCAGGCCCAGCGAGCCACTCTGAGCTCTTTTCCTCCTGCATCCCACTGTTGCAGGGAATCCTTGCTGTGGGGAGTGTCCAGCAACCCTGGGACAGGCTGTGCAGGCAGCTCCCTGCCCGAGTGTCCCTCTGCTCCTGAGAGGGACAGTGGGAGAAGCTGCTGACATGAATTACATCTCTGCCAAGAAAGACGTGTTTCTTTCTGAGATGGTTACTCCAGAAGGAGGAGCAGTTATTCAAGTGTGTGGAAATGACTTTTGAGAACTGGAGTGGTCAGTCAATCATCAAGATAATTGGGCCACTTCATTACAGCGGAAAATAAGTGGTGGATCTAAATTACCGCTACAGTAGTTTTTTTTTTTTTTACTAATTCCCATCTAATTTATCTCTCCTTTGAAATATTAGGGCTACTCCCTGCAAGCCTCTCTGGCCGATGCTCCCATGAGCAAGCCTGGGGAGCACGGGTGTTTCCTCTGGCTGTGCCTGCAGGGTGCTGAGCTGTGAGCACCCCTCAGGGCAGCAACGTGGGGAGCAGCGGGGAGCCAGGACCACAGGGAGCCTGCTTCCCTTGAGATGAGTGAGGCTTCCCAAGGACTGCCGTGCTCCTGGCAGTCTGACTGCTTTCTGCTGGGAATATCCTGTGGGCTTGTGTTTGGGGTGGGAGGGAGAAGGTGGTCTGTCTACTCCGTGCCCTCCTCTCGCTTGATCAGCAGTGACGTTCACACGTGGTGAGCACCAGGTGTGCCAGAGGCCTCTCCGGACAGCCTGGAGACAGCAGTAGGGATAAAGATGCCCATCACTGCTAAGTGGTCTTCAGGAAGTTCATGATTTGGATTTCACAGCCTCGTGCCAGGTCTTCTTGGCACAGAGACCCAGGATACAAAGGGCTGCATTTTACAAAACCCTGCGTTTTGTGGGTTTTGCCAGCACGGCTGTGTGTCTTCCAGCAGGAGCTAGGAATCATAGGAGAATTCACCACCTTCTGCCCTTCATCCACCAGTAAAACTGCTGGGTTGCTGAGCAATGTCCTCAACAGGTAGTCTTGAGAGCTGGGCTGTGTGCAGAGCTGTGGCTCCTAATGCTTAATGCATTATGGAAAAAAGAAGTAGGACAAGTATTGTCAGGAAAAAAAATAAATAACATTTTCTTCTTTGCTAACACAGTGCCTGTAATGTAAGAGGTATTATTGCCATCTTTTGCTCTCTGGAGCTGCAGAAAGTAGTGTGTGTTTCCTGATTAAGAGGAGGACAAGCAGGGCTCCTGCAAGGCTCCCTGCATGGGCACATTTTTCTCAAGAGCTCGCAAGATGAAGGTGGCAACATGGGGCAAGTGAATGAAGACACAAACAGGCACGGGTTTGTCCTCATTTGAACAGGGGGAGCTGAGCCAAGGGCAGCTCACCACAGCTCCCACTGCAAGGAAAGGCCAGGGCAGTGCACAGGGCTGTGGCTGAGGGCAAGGGGCAAGGGAGGCATCTCAGCACTACACGGAGCAAGAAGAAATCCACTTGTGCACCTCCCCACATCCCTGGGAGTCACAAAGCTACTGCCTTGCAAAACCTTTCATTAATGTTCCCAAATGGGCTCTGGGATGCATTTGGACCACCACGATCTGACCTTGCCCTTGCCAGCACAGCAATTTTAAAGGGACTTAGAAATTCTGCATGTTCCTAAGTATCTCTGCAAAGAAGCTCAATTGCCAGAATCTCACATTTCTGTGAGCGAGGAGCCTGCCAGGGCCTGTGGGCTGGGGCAGAGGGGCACACACTCGTGGGGGTGGCGGTGCCACGGACATGGCAATTTCCATCAGGAAAGGCCAAGGTGCTCCATGCAGGTCTCATCCTGTAAAGAGACTCCTCTGAGCTGGAGGTAAAGGAGGAGAAATAAATGCCACCTCAATAAAGGGCTTGGGAGGTGCAGGGGGAGAGCCCTGTGCCAGTCTCCTACGTCCTGCAAGGGTTTAGGAGCTCTGAGTGTGGATAAGCATCCCAAGCCACTGCAACTTGCTCTGCTTAAACTCTGCCCATGCCAAGCAAGTGCAGGGAAGTCTTGCACCCCCAGCTAAAGCAAACTTGTTTTGGAAGCATAGAGGCACGTTTAGGTTGGGGGGATGGAGTTGGAGCATCTGTGGGACTCGATAATGGTGGAAATTCCATGAAAAGTGTTTAATTTTCCACAGAGTCATGAGGGAAGGACAGTAGCACAATAAAACCTGTGCCTGCAGGTAGTGGCTGTGACTGTGCCCGAGTGAGGAGCAGGAGGGGACTCAGCACGCTGGGGTTTGTGTGGAATTTGCCTGCTCCTTGGTTTGTAGGGGCTCAGGTCCACGATGTGGGGGTGGTTCATCTTTGCCCCAGCTGTGGGGCAGGAGGGACAGAGAATGCTTCTGTGCAGGGAGCTTGGGAGAAGATGGCATGTGAAGAGGCTTCACAGGGGAGGCAAGCACAGAGCAAGCCCCGGGCTGGATTGTCACTCTACGTAGACAATGATTTTGGGACCGTGAGACGGCTGGAGGCAGAATCTGGAGGACCCTGGCATCAGGTGTGGTCACTAATGGTCCTTCCCATTGCCACTTGAACTGGGGTGCAGAAAACCTTCCTAGGGCAGTACAACAGGCCAGAGGCTGTCTTGGATCAAAAGAGATAAAAATACTGTCTGGGGTCGGTGCCCACGGACAGCCAGAGGAGCTGGAGGCTGTGCTGTATCTGTGCAGAAATCGAGGTGCATGCCCATGCCCACGGCAGCCAGGGCACGGGACATGCTGTGGCAGTGCTTGAACAAGGCTTCCAGATCTAGCTGGGACCCCATGTGCCTTCCCCGTGCCCTCCAATGCTGGGCATCCCACTGGAACCTGCAGCTCCAGAACCGCTTTGGGAACTGTAGGTACCCCAGTGCCCTCTTCCACACTCGCAGTGAGGGCAGCCCCAAGCTGGCATTCTCTTTGGGAAAGGGGAAGGAGCCAAGGGAGGGTGCAGACCTGCAGGAGAGGGCAGTGAATCACCCTGGGGGACACTGGGTCCCAGAGGCAGGACTGGCTGTTCTTGAGATGCTCCAGGGAGACAGCAAGACCCCGTGGAGACTCCTTGGATGCTCTCAGGGGCATCCCACAGGCAGAAAACCCTGCTGGGAGCAGCAAGCTCCTGCCTATCTTTGCTGATAACAGCTCCTACTTGGCCAGGCAGTGTCCCTTCCCTCCGTGTGAGGGGTGCTGCTGGCTGGCAAGAGGTTCTTGGCACCTCCAGGTCCAACAGCAGAAAGGCTCAAGTCCTTAAAAGGTGAGGAATCTCACTGTCCCTCGGTGCTTTTTGCAAGAATACGGACGCCTCTGGATGCTTTCCTGTGCAAGTCAATATTTTTTTTCAAGATAAACAGGCTTTTCCTCAGCTGTGCTGAGCACAGGTATAGGCGTCAGTAGTTGGTCATTGAGTGCCCAGAGAGGTTCCTGGTACTCTGCAAACGTGTTTCTCCAGGTGGGCTTGGGTGCCATAGCCTACAGAAAATAATGCAAGCCTTTGTCCTGGGATCACACCATCCAGCATTAAGTTTTCCGTCCCTTTCTGGCTATGCCCAGCTCTGTCCCTCCAGGAATGCAGCTGAACCTCCTCCTGAGTTGTGTATATAGCCACCAACGCCGACAATTCCTACCCGGGAATTTAAAAATAGCCGTAACAATAACACAGGGGCTCTGCTTCTCCAGTCCCTGCCCGCAGCAGAAACGCTGCTCCGAGTTCACAGCCAGGCTGGCGACCACGGCGGGTTCAAGGCCTCCCTTCTCCCCTCTGGCCTTTCAGGGAGCAGGGATGAAGATACAGAAACGACTCCTGTGATGCCCCAGAGGCACTGCAGGCCGCCTGGAACGGGGTGACAGCGGGGCAGGAGCCTTGTGTGCCTGGAGATGAGGGATTCACACCTCGGCATCGAGCGCTTCCTGTGCTGGCCTGGCACGGGTGGCAGGCGGGGTGGGCCCAGCCATGAGGCGCTGCAGATCTGCGGCTCTTTCCTTTTTTGTTTTTTTTGCGCCTTTCCCATGCGTGTGGGTTGTGGCTGGGACTGGCCTCTGCTCCCGCTGAGCCCTGAAGAGCTGGGAATATGGTTTGTCCAGGATGGTTAGGGCTGTCACTAGTGTGCTCCTTCTGCTTGTCCCCACGTGCTTGGCAGTGGCCCGTGGAGTTATTTGGGTGCCTGTCTCTGAAGGCCCTTTGCACGTGGACATGTGCTGCATCCCTCCCCACGGAAAGGTTTGCCTCTGGCTGGTGGGGTGATGAGAGGGGCTGAGACCACATGGGGCAGGCAGGATGGATGGAGGCTGGGGGTTTAAACTGCTGCTTCTGGCACCATCCATAAACCCAGGCCTTTATCAGAGATGCTCGATGTTCTCCCTGTGCAAGCAAAGGTGGGGAGGCTGGACAAGGAAGAGATGCGAGAGTTCTGGCACGAGACAGGGGATCCAGGGAGCTGAGCCGTGACAAGGCGTGACTGTGCCAGGGACTGTGCTTCCTCCTGCTGCCTCCCAGCACTGCGAGCCAGCCTTCTCAGGGAAGGCAGCTCTCCTCTGCCTTTGGAGAGTGTGGTTTAAAGAGGAGACTGTGCAGAAGAGCAGGCCTGGCACCCCTTGGGAACGCTGCTTCCCCTCGCTGCTCCCCCGTGACCCCTCCGTGAGCCACTGAGCACTCTCACATCACACTGTGCACAGCCTTGGTAAAGGTGCCCACAAGCACACAGGGGGCACAGAGCAACTCCTTAAGCAGGGCTGGTGTTTAGCCTGTGATTTAGGCCTTGTCCTAAGCAAGCACTGCTCCCCCATTCCCTTTGGAAAGCCCTGTGAGCGGAACAGTTATTTACTGTCTGCTAACCTGAGTGGCTACACAAGTCCTGTTTGACTTGCCAATTGCTTCAGCGACCACAATTCATTCTGAAGAAGCAAGTGATGAGGGGAAAACAACAACATCACCTTTCGGCAGATGCAACTACTGGGTCAGAAGAGCTGCTTGGCTTCCACGACCCACTGCCTGGGAAAAGCCCAGGGACATCACCGGCCGTGCTCTCTGTGGCCTGGGGAGTGTTGAAGGCAGTGCTTGCCTGGGGCCCATCTCCAGGGCTGGTGTTTGAGTTCAGCTGTCAGAGCAGGACCTCCCAAGCACTGCAGGGAGGGTTTATCTGGGGACAGCTCAACAGATGCTGGATGAAACACAGGGAGGAGCAACATCCCTGGGCATGGGATGATTTTTCTCCTCCTCAGTGCTGGCTGAGCTGTGTTGAGGCACATGGGTCTGAAATGGCCCACGGCACCTGGACTGGGGCACGGGCAGGCATCTCTGGAGAGCAGCCCAGCTTCGTGGGGTGTCTCAGATCTGCTTTGGCACCCACAGACCCTGCCCTGGTAATGCATCTCTTACATTCTCCCTCATAGTTAGCTCGTGGCTTAACCCAGCACAGGTCACTGTGAGGCTGTAGCAAGAGCAGGAGCAGTTCTACAGAGGGCACAAGAAGAAAGAGCTGCTTGGTACCTTGGGGGCACACCCAGGGCTCCCCTGAAGCTTAGGGCAGGGCAGCACTGGCCAGGGACACAGCACAGGAGCAGCTCTTGGCCCCAGGGGGATGGGTTGCCCTGCAGCTGTGTCCCTGGGTGGTTGGTTTCCTGCATCCCCCTGAGAGTGGAGCGGGCTGTGAGCCCCAGCACACACCGAGCCTGAGGCACCATGGAGATGGAGTGGGAGGAAGGGCATGAGATGGGGGCAGGGGTGGCTGTGCCGAGGCACCACTGCCCCTGCCAGTGGCAGAAACGAGGTGAAGGCAAAACAATGAGAGATGGGTACAACGGGGAAACAGCTGGAGGGGAGAGAAGGGTTTTCCATAGAGAATATGCAGGAGCAGTACTGGATCCATCAGGAATCATTACAAACTTTATTTCTCTGTGCATTGTGTACCATTGATAAGGATCATCACAATTAGTGGACTCACTGCCTATACTGGTGGGCAATACACACAAAGAAAAAAATGAAGCCAAACAGATGAAAATGAAATCATTGTACACATAGGTAATCATAAACCTGAACAACCTGCACCTGTGCTTGATTTTTCCCCCAAAACAATGAGAAATAAAAAAGAAAAACCCCAAAACAAATCAAAAGTGAAAAAGGCTCGAGAAGAACAAAAAAACTCCACAACTTCATATTCCTAGAGAAAACTTTACAGCAGGTTAATTGAAATTTCCACAGACAGTTCAAAATGAGTACAAATACCCCCAGCCAGCTGGTTATGGTACAAGCATCAGACATGGTTTTCAGCTGAGTGGGAAGAGCTCACCATGGACATGCAGGCTGGGAGTCTGCCTGGCTGGAATGTCAGGAAGCCTGGCCAAGGGCATTGGGTCAGAAGACATCTCTCAACTCCAGTGCCCAGGGTCTCCCCTGTGCTGCGCCCTGGGGAGCTCTACACCCACATTTCCCTGGCTCGACTCTCTACCCCAGCCTGCACTCCTGGCTTCAGAGGGGGCGATGCTGAGTCACACCTCCCTGTCTCATCCTGTCCAGTGATTTCAGATTCAGAGAGTGCAAAACACGGCCTTTTCCTGGGGGGATGCTTCCCGGTTACGCTCGGCGGAGTGGGAGATCTCGTACAGCCCTTCAGCCCTTACGCTGGATTATTCTGCCTCCAATGGCTGTGGGAAAGGACCAGCTTTGGGGACTGGTCCTGATGGCTTAACACTCAGAAACAGGGGCTGTCGCTACACCTCTGGGGATACAGGGAATAGCAGGGGGCCAAGGGCTTTGAGGCAGCCACCGACTCGAAAGGCAGATGCACATGAGGTGCTGGGAGTCAGCCACGCTTGTTCCCCTCGGACTGCTGGCCCCACTCGGGCTCCCTGGGACCTTGTGTAAAACCTCCTGCGGACAGAGGAGGCCTTCACGCTGGCTTCAGCACATCCACGCAGCTGGACAGAGCCTGCAGTCTCTGGGGTGTGGGTTTTCCTCCCCTGAAAACCTACAACTGCATGGCTGTTATTGCTTCTCATGGACCCATGCCACGAGCAGTAAGTGGGGACAGCTTTCCATCCTTTCCACCCCCGCTAAGAGGAAACAAACAAACAAACAAACAAGCAAAACCCTATGGCAAAACCGAACTAACCAAAAATAAATAAAACCCAGTGAAAAGAAAACGCTTGTAATCTGCAATGCTCAACCCACATGGTTGGAAGGACTATCGCTATAGGAGGCTATATACAGATAGATTTAATTTCATTCATGCAAATGTTACAAGTACCACGACAGCATGCCCGAGGAGGCAGAGGAGTGGGAGGAAGGCTCCCGCCGCTCCGCGCAGCCCCGGCTTGGGACACCAGACACGAGGCTGCGGCTGAGCACCCCCAGAGCATGGACAGGGAAAGGTGAGGGGCATGTGGGTGGGAAATGCTAGTTGCACACACGCCAAAACGAAACAAAAAAACCAACCCCAAATCAATGACGAAAAAGGTTTGCGTTCTATCCTTAGAAAGCTCCCAGTTTCCCCTTGTCTTCAGTTTGGTCTCTTGCTCCTCTCCAGCAGGGCCAGAGGGCCTGCTCCCGAGTGGCGAAGGCAGCTGGATGGCGGTGGGAGATCGGAACCCTTGCTTTCCTCTCCTTCCCTTGCCCACTGCTCTGCTTCTCACCAGCTACTCTGGCCCTCCTCACACCGAGACACCCCGGTCGCCTTCATATCCGTCTTCCTGGGGGCCGGCAGGTGGGAGTCAGCGGTGGGAAGGGGCTCGGTGGCCATCGGCCACTCCTGTCGGTCGAGTTACAGAGAGGGCCCTGCCCCTGGCTCCTGGCTGGGGCTGCTGCTTGGGGAGGGGTCCTGCTGGCTTTGGGGTCCTGCCTAGTTCAAAGGATGCTCCAAAGCCGCTTTCCATCAGCAGGTGTGTGAACATGGCAAATCTCTTTTATTCTTTCTCTGTTCATTATACACAGCTTTATATCTATATCTATACCTATATATCACTCTATATAGATATATATAGATATACACATATTTACTATCTCTGATTGTCCCTTTAGAAGCCCTTTATGTGGCAGTAGGCTTCCAGAGATGAGAAGAATATGTACAAGAGCCAGAGGAGGATAAAGAGTGAGGATGTGAGCAGCTTGGAAGTCCGCGGCCCGCCCAGCTCACCTCCAATCTCGGGTCTCCGCCGGTAGAGCAGCACTCCCACACTGATAAAAGCAAAAATGGTGAAGAGGGTGACGGAGAAGGCCAGCGTGCCAGGGGAGACTTGGAAGGCTTGTCCGTGCGCTGCGTGGTAGATGGCTGCGATGGACCAGGCCACCCCAATGCCCAGGAAAACGTTCACAGCGTTGCTCCCGGTGACGTTCCCGATGGAGGCGTCCGCGTACTGGTCCTGCGTTGCGGCTACTTTGCTGGCAAATGTGTCTGCAAAGGGAAGATGGGGAGAAACCCTCAGGAAACACCCAGGGAAGGAGGGCAGCTTGGGGACGAATGTCAGTGGCAACACCTGGGGGAAGAAAATAACGGGCAAGGGGGACGGGGTACGGCCCCTTCTAATGGAACCTCCAAGGAGCCAGGGGACCATCTGGTTCTTCTGGACCATCAGGGTCCAGAAATGCGCAGAGGGGAAATCTCAGTGTTCAGAAATACAGGGCTTCCCCCCTTCAGCACCTTTTGCCTCCCCGAAGTCCAGTGACCTGTGCAGGCCCTGACATTTTGGTAAACCAGGTCATCCTCCATCCCTTGGGAAGAAAAACCGTGTGGGCGGGTGCACGCCTCCCCAGCTTTAACACCAATGATAAAACCTGGTTGGCCTTTTAAATGGAAAACCTTGTGTCGGGCAGAGCAGCATGGTGCTGCTCTGTACCACAGGGAAGTGCTGATTTTACATCCAAACCCACTCAGGATCTGCAGGGGGAAGGAAGAGCAGCAGGGATTAGCCTGTGGGTTTGACCAGGTGAGCACTCTCAGCTAACAATGAGAAGATGAATCCTGAACATATCTGCACTCCCAGACCACCTTGGGTACAGGCAGCCCAGTGTGGCTCAGGAAAAGAAAACAATGAGGTTACATCTCATGTTTTTTAATTCTACAGAATCTCCTTTCTGCTCCTTCCCAGTGAGCTCCAAGGTGAGATGGTGAAGTGCAGCCTGGCACAAAGATCCATTTCCATGGAACAGGAGGGGATGGGCATATATAAGAACGGCCAGAGGGTCCATTTGCAGCAAAGAAATCAAAAGACTGCTTTATTTTTTAAAAAAAAAGCTGTCATGGAAATGCACCTGATTGCTAAGGGAAGGAAAAGACCTCGATCACGGTGCAGTAATGGAGTTGTGGGACAGTGCTGATGCCACCACGGCTCTGCAGCTGCCACTGGAGGAGAAGGGATGAGTGTGAAAACAACCACGTGAACTTCTGCAGGTTTGAGCAGTGCTTTCAATGCAGGGAAGGTCCCTGTCAGTGTTGATTTCTCTGCACTCTCCTCTGGTGCCTGCCCATCTCCTGGAGTGTGGAGGAGCTCACCCAGCACCCAGCTAACACAGCATGGCCTGTGAGCCAACCAAGACAAGAGTAGCCCAATGTATTCTAAAAAAGAACTTCTTAAATGCCACCTTATGTCAGCAAAAGCAGGACGGAAGATTTTCACTGTCAAAAGTGTGAAGAAGCCCTGCAAACCTTCTGACTAAAGCCTCTACCAGAGATCTAAAAAATGCTCCTTCTTCTTGTTCCTTGCCCCAGATCTGTTCTTCCTTTTGGTTCTACTGCTTCTTCTCTTTGTCTTTGGTAGCATTAGGACAATTTCAGGATCTCTAAGCATCGGTGTGCTGATAACTGGAGGTTTGAAGATGGTGAGGGAAGGTGTGACTGATGCAAGGGATGGTTGGGTTGGGTCAGAGCCCCTTGTCCAGGAACCAGGCTCTGCCTGCCCAGTGCAGCCCATGGGAGCACAGGCTGTCTTACACAAGCTGACACTGGAATCCCCAGAGCTCCACAAGCTGCATTTCAAGCAGCTCCCCCCGCTCAAAAACCCCACCTTGATCCATCTGAACCTGGTCTCACACAAAGGTGTCCATGCTGGGAAGTGTGCCCTGAGTACGGACTAGCATCTAACTCACCTTGGGAGCCAGGTTCAAGCAGCAGATGCTTCAAGTGCAGGGCTGCCAACGCAGGCAGCACTTTCACCAAAGACCAATTCCGACTCTGAAAGTGGACACCACGGAGGCTGCCCACAGAAACAGATACTTCACGGTCTTTGCAGTGGGATGGTCCTTGAAATAATTCCCACGGGACTGAATCCCCATCCTGGTTCTATCCTTCCAGCCCACTGGAGACTGAAAACCAACTTCCCCATATATCTCAAACCTGTGCTTCGGGATCCTGCAGAGCACAGCTCTCCCAGCCCAAACCCAAGCCCAAGCCCAAACCCAAGCCCAAACCCAAGCCCAGCCTGGGTGGAGATGGACCTTCACCCCAAACCCCGTGGTGGTGGTGCTCACCTGGCACCGACGTCCCCAGCGCGACAAACACGACCGCAGTGACGGAGTCCTTCAGGCCGATGGTGCAGCCAAAGTGGGATGCCAGGTCGCCAATGAAAGCTGTCAGGAGGCCAATCATGAGGATGGAGACAACGAAGCAAGCCCAGCCATTCCAGTAGTCTGTTGGGGGCACGAAGGCAAAAAGAACCTTCCAGAAGACGGTCAGAAAGTGCATCACGTAGTCGAAGCAGGAGGGCAGCTTCTCCTCCCCACATTCATCGTCATCGTCATCTTCCCCTGGAGAAAACCAGCAGTGCCCGTTTAGATTTGCTCATCCTGGGGGAAGTTGGGCAAAGCTCCTGTTTATACTGCAGCCCCAAAAATGCTGTGTCTCATGATTTGGGCCCTGGAAGGCCTTGACTTCCAAATATCTTATTTTTTGAGCAATCATCAGCTTGATGGCCTTTCCTGGCCCCTTTCCACAGCACAGAGAGACACACCCCAGAGGGAATGGTTTAAAAATCCACCTGCACTTCAGAAAATGCAGAGCCTCATGCCAGTACCTCTGCCTGAGCCCAACCATCAGATGCTTTCTGGGACTTGGCCCCTGCTCAAGAGCCCTTCCCTGAGATGAGGTGGGAAATAACCAGCCTCACGCTGGCTGGAGCTGACTGGGGCAGGTGAATCTGCTGAGAGCAACTCGTGCCTTGTGGAGACTCCCCCAGGGAAGCCCCTTTTGAGCTGCTTTGAGCTGCTTTCCAAAAGTGCCTGCGATTGCTTCCAGCTCTCTGGAAGAGCAGCTGGTTTTGATGGTTGCTGAGCTGCTCTGGTGCTCCACCTTACCTTTGCTGCAAACAGGGACCAAGGCATGGATTTTTGCCTGCCCTGAAGCCTCCCTGGTCAATCACTGTTGTCTATCCTTCCCTGCTGCCTTTCCCTGCCGGGCTGACCCCACCAGGGAGCCCACTGGGGCTGGTGTCCCCTGGCCTGACCCCTGCAGCTCTGAGGAGCCATCTGGAGAGGCTGCTGGCCAGCCTGTGCCCTGGGCAGGCTGCATGGCAAACATGGGGCTTCTCCAGCACGGCACAGTGCACAACAACACTGCTGTGGCATAGTCAAAAACTCCTCCTGCTCACACTGGAACCACTCCCAGACTTGAAGGGGAGGTGACACTTTTCCAACTAAGTCAGTGGGAGCCTTCCTGCTGCCCTTAAGGAACAAAGATGAGTTTCTAAGTTTCAAATGTTGGGGATTCCAGGGCCACTGTAAGCAGTGTTAAAGACATCCATTGCACTTTGTCACCATGGTGATTTTCCATGCCTTTGATGCTTTTTTTTTCCCACCAAGGACGTGGACCATGAGATCTCCCTGCATGGCTGTTGGAACAAGCTCCTTAGTAATGGGAAAATGCAAGCTTTGGAGCTTCAAACTCACTACAGCAGAAACAGTAGCTAATCAGTGTTATTATTTTGGCAGATATAAATACCTATTCCTGTGCATTGCTGTGAAGATAAGGAACAGTTCTCCAGCCTGGAAAGCCTATGCTGGCCTGTGTTTTTCCTCAATGTGCAAAGGCCACTAATGGCAGGATACACCGTGCTGTGCCCGTGCTGTAATTTTGCAGCAGGTATTTCAATCCTCTGCCAAGACTGGGGTGGCATCAGGACTGCTGTGGACCTAAATCTTTATGGAGATGATGAAACAGACTGAAAAATGAACATGAATGCCACTGTCATAACTCTTATCCAAATCTGTCTATCATTTGGTTACACAGCTATGATGTCTCTCTTTTGAAGAGCTGGCCAGACCCTGTGGAGGTGACTTGAAGCACAGAGTGAGGTTGGATGGTGACCCAGGGCTCCATTCAGAAACAGACCAGCAAGCCCCAGAATGTTTTTGCTGTGGAAGGAAGCTTTATAGCTTTTGGGTGCAGGCTAAATGGAGCTATGAGTGACATGCTCTGGGCAGCCTGGAATGGCACAGCACAGCGTGACACAGCCTTCTCTGCACCTGCACTGCCCTTCCACAGACCTTCTAAAGCTCCAGCCCTCTGCAAGCACTGCCCTGAGCCGATCATTGGGTGGGAAATGGGGGTTTAATGTTTCTTTCCTCAGCTGGATGTTACATTTTGAAGTGGTGACAGGTGACTTTCACCTGGGATCCACAGTGAGCTGTGGGGGAAAAATTCAAACCCAACCTCCAGTGTTTAAGGCATTTTAACTTGTATGGCACAAAGCCTGCGGAGCTAAAGCCTGGGTAACTCCTGAATTCAGAGACAAACTACTGATTCACAACTGCAAGGGACAGCTCATGTCCCCCAAAACACATCCCATTTATTAAATGCTTGTTAGCAATGATCATGAATATATTCAAGACATGGGGGCAACAGGGTTTCCACATAACTGCAGTCTTTACATTCATCACAGAAACGGGATCCAACCATCAGTGACTATCTTTGCTTTGAAATGGGATGTAATTACATAATTGGTTCTGGCATAGATTAGTTTAGCCATATTAGCTACAAAACCTGCAGCAAGGATTGTCCTGCATGATAAGTTCATGCTGAATCCAAAATAATGGGAGGCTCTTGCCTGGAGGCTCTGAGAAGAGCTGTGCTACAAGAGTAGGGAATCACAATTTGAGGAGAAAGCTGCTGCACAGTGTCCTGCCCTTGTTTCCAGAGGCAGAGGTTAAATGGTGCTGCCATCATTTTTAATTACCTGGTGCTGGGCAGAGGTTACCTCATATAGCAGAGTTAGAAGTAGGAAGCTGAGTGCTCCCCCATGCATTTCAGTGCACAATTAGCCAGATGGGAGGCAATTGCCTTCCCCAGGGATTTAATTTAAGCTGGGTGATTTTCCCCTAATGTGTGTGCACAGAGCCCAGGCTGGGCTGTGAGGTTCTAACATCCAGCCAGCGAGTATATAGTGTTTCCAGCTGTTAAAACAACATCTGGAGGAGACCTTCTTTATTCTGTCACATGTTTGGGAATGATAATATATCCTGTACTGGGCATGCTGGTAAACATGGCACTGGCACAGGCGAGAATGGTACAACAGGGCATTTGAGGGAAAGGCAATTCCCCGAGGGAGGGAAGTTATGATCACAGAGGATCTGATTTCACCACAGATATGATATGCTGCTGCAGCTAGTGGGCTGCTGAGCCATAATCCTCCAGCCACAGCTGGCTGGGGCAGCAGGAATTCCAGAAAGCAGGCCGTGTCGAGGGCAAATTTTGGCTCATGCAGAGTGACTGCCTTCAGGGCTTGGCACTCTCCCTACTCCGTTGTCCTCACCGCAGAGGTACGGGGAGAACCGGGGATGGGGAGCACTGTTGCTTCACACCAGCATCATTTATGCCACTCTGAGCTTCCACACTGTGTTCACCTCCCAGATCTCTCCCACTGAACTGACTTTTTGCCCTCTGCCGTCTGCTACCAGCCAAGGTGTTGCTCTGCCTGGTGCTGCAGACACACTTCACGCAGAAGGTTTCCTACACATGAGACAAGGTGCCCTCACAAAAGGGTTTAATCAGCTGCCTTATTTATGCAGACACTGTAAATAACTCTGCCACCTGTTTTGCCTCCTGCTGCTCCACTACAGTCTGTGTTACTGATACAGCCAAGACGAGACGAGAGGGTGATGGTAATTCACCTGGAGCTGTGGCCCAAACTCACCCGCACTGACAGTAATGGCCTCAATAAACTGCTCCCTCCAGCTGTTTGTGCCAACCACCAGGGCCAGGTTTGTCTTCTTAATGAGCTTGTCCACCGTGTTCTGTGGATGGAGATGCAGGGCAGACAATTAGGGGCTGGAGATACCGGGCTAAAACCCATCAGTGCCAGCGCTTACAGCCACGTGTTTATGGAGAAAGCTTAGCAGATTTTAGGCTCAAGAGCCCCAGCAGCAAACCCAAATGTAAGTACTTTGCAATTCCCTTCTCTGCTGCTAAAAAAGGCCTTTCAAAACATGCTCGTGGATGGCAGTTTGAACCATCTCAGAGCCACAGTAAGGGTGGCCTGTTATTTTTTTATACTACAGAAAAATGGAAATGATAATAAAATGGCCAGTTTTTAGCCCTTGGCCGCCTGGCACATGCAATCACAGCAGCCGAGCTGCACAACCATTACTCGCATCCCTTTGCACTGGGAGTGCCAGGCTTGGGGCTCACCCAAGGCTGCTGTAAGTAGGACCAGCGTGTAGAACTCACCCTGAGAACAAGGCCATGTTTTAAAGCAACCTTCACCGTTTGGGATCCCAGTTCCTGTTTTGTGTGCGATTCCACGCACCGCCTCGCTTTGCTCCAATACCATCAACATGTGCCCCACAGTTCTGTGCAAACACAAAAGGAGGGTCCCCAGCCCGATGGGGAGAAGAACAGGGATGGAGGGGGTGGAGAGTACCTTGAACTCGTAGGATTCCTCAATGATGATCTCGAGCTTGGTGTGCTCCCCCAGGACCGGGCGCCCCATCTCCGCGATCCGACGCTCTTCCTCCTCCTTGCTGGTCAGTGGCTGCTTTTCTTCACTCTCCTCTGCAAAGCAAAGAGCCCGTGGGTGAAGCAGGCCCAGCTGGTCACTCTGGATCTGGCTCCCTGCCAGAGGGGGAGGTCAGGAAGCCTCCAGGTGGGAGCGTGAGTGACAGAACAGTGGAGAAGGAGTTCATGGAGCAACAGACAGGACAGTTTTATGAAATGCTACCAAGAAGACTGTAACTTGTCCAACCTCAGGAGGAGTCCCGCTCATCCTGGGGCTGGGGAATAGCTTATTGTTTGGTAATTGCTGCCTCTCCCACAGCGATGCTGGGAAGGGGGAAGATCAGCACTAAGGCTGCTCCATTTCCCAGCACTCCAGGTCTGCACTGAGGGATGGTCAGGACAATTCCACCAGCCTGTTACAACAAGAGAGCACCGTCAGCAGCCCCAGGGCTGAGATGCATATGAAATCCTGGCTCTGCCTCCTTCGGAGCAGGGATTTGCCTTGGGGAGGGGGCTGGCAGCCAAAGCCAGCTGTGATGGTGGGGCTGGAGGAAACAGCACAGATGTAAGAAGCCATCCACAGGCCAGTGCCTGGCTGCAAAGCCTGAGAGAGGAGGCAGCAGAGGGACTACAAGATCAGTGAAGCAAGTCTGCCCCTCCACTGTCATCTGTGCAACCTCTGGGGCACAGGGACTGCAGGCAGCACGCCCTTTGTCACTGTCCCTTGTGGAGACCCCACTGAGCTCCCTTCCAGTCCACCTGAGGGATGGGCAGAAGAACAACAGGGCTAAAAAGGACTGGGGTTAATCTGTCAGTGGGCAAACACCCCAGCCAGTCCATGTGAGACTGACACGGTGCCACACCACAGGTACCTTGGATGGAGACCACGGTGCAAGGAAGAGGATGATCTCTAGCCTGGACCTTCCTGAAGACAGGTTTGCCTATCAAAGTGACCAGCAGGAGATCAGCAGAGGGGACTGCACGCACTGCACAAGCTGTCCCCGTGCAGTTAGTCAACTCCACTCCTACGTCACACGGGGTTAGTGCTGCTCCCTTGCTGGCTGCCCCTTGTCCGCTCAGGGTTGAGGGAAAGCCCTTCTCCTCCTGCAGGCCAAAGAGACCCACCTTGGAGCCAGAGCCTCCTAATCTAAATTGTGTTTCCAGGGCTCCTGAGGGGCAGCTCTGCAAGGTGTGGGGACCCAGGACCTTCTCGTCCTGCACTGTTCAGCTGAACGAGGGAAGCTGGGCTGGCTTGTGACAGATGAGCCAGCCCTGCTGCTGGGTCTCCCTGGTGGGAAGGGCAGGGGCTGCACATCTGGAGCAGCCAAGGGGTCCTGCACTTCCAGCAGTGCTCATGCACCTGGCTCAGGCTGGGAAGTGAGGAAAGAGCCTTGTGCGCAGGGAGGGCACAACTGGATCAAATGGAGAAGCCCATCCTGCTCCAAGGGATGAGGTGGGGCTTCCTGTAGCTCTGGGGGTGGCAGGGCACCCTCCCCAAGGTGGGGTTAGGAGTGTGTGGCAGGCAGGGCACTCTGTGAGAGGACACCGTGTTAATGGGACCAGGCAGGGTGGGGAGGCCGCGGCTCAGCACCTTCTTACCATTCCAGAGTTTCCCTCCAGGACAGAACAAAAGCAAAGAGGAAACCAAGAGGAAAGAGTGGGGTGAGCATATGGTCATCAAGAGAAAGGAACAGGGGGGAAGGGGAAGAGTAGAAATCCATACCTGTGATGGTGAAGCCACCTAGATGAAACCAAAAATGAGAAAAAGGGAGAGAGAGAGAGAGAGAGAAAAAAAATAAATGAGGATTAGCATTTGCACATCAACACAGACATGGTGGTCCTTCCCTGCCCCACTGGGACATGGGGGATGCTCCCCAACACACACCCCAGGGATAGTGTGGGGACACCTGAATGCAGGCTTTTCAACCCACATCTAACAAGCTGCCACCCCTTGGTGTCCAATATATGCTGTGGAAGGGGTAAAGTCTGCCCTGTGGCTGTGAGTGCTTTGGGCAACGAGGGTGGCCTTGCTTCCCTCCCCAGCTGCCCTATCCTGGAGGTGGCCAGCAAGGAAACTCAAAGGCTGGTTAGGCTCCAAGTCTTCCCAAGACAGGAGGCACAATTTGTACTGTCACTTCAAAAAGGATTGGCCAACTTTCCCATCCAGCCACAAGCATCCCTGGATGGCCAGGAAATCCTATTTCTGCCACGCCAGTTTAGAGGTGACGGGTTAATTTGTGTGGCACAGGTTTGTATCTCGAGGTGTTGGCAGGTTTACTCTGGATGTAACAGCACCACCCCTCAAAAATGCTCCTTGCACCACCTGTTAATATTGGTGACTCTGGGGCTCTACTCTAAGGAGAGATGGGGCATTAGGTACCTGAGCTTACTTAAATAGGGCTGGCCACCCTAAAAGAGAATGCTGTGAGCAAAGAAAAACATTAAGCAAAATCGATTGTCTTCCAAAAATACGCAAACCAGAAAAATGGAAAGGAAAAATGAGTGCGCGCTTACCAAGCTCATTCAACAACAGGGCTGTGAAGGAGACAGAGACAAACACAGAAGAAGAAAAGTAAATGAATAATGAAATCAAAAGGGATATCCACAGAAAGACACCAGATCCCAGGGCAGAGATTTCAGATCTGTAAAGCTGCAGGATACCATTAGTGTTAAGAGAAAGACACTAAAACCAAAGAAACAGAAAGGTTTCATGGGATTGTGGATTTAAAATAAAAACCATTGCAAACCATGGGGTGGGATTAAAACACACACTCCAAAAAATTCATTTTTCCCCTTTGAATTGTATGTGCAAGGTCTTCCATTGGTCTGGGAGGCAGTTCTGCCCTGGGCGGGGGGGACACAAGATGTCCCACGTGCAGCAGCTACTGGCTTTGACCTCCTCCAGCTGCCTGGTGAGCAGCAATGGCTCCGGTGGCAGCTGCACTTTTGGCATAGACAACGAGAGAAGAAAAGTCTGTGGCAAGGCTTGGCTCAAAGGTCTTGTTGCTCAACATTTTAGATCTCCAAAACGAAAGAAAAAGCCTCTCCCTTGGTGCCCTGGTGGATCTTGGGCCCCACCACAGCCCAGGGATGACATTTCAGAGATGCCCTCATCTCTCTGAGCACACTGCTCCTCCTGCTTCACTGTTTCTTGTACAAAATGAAGTACAAGGAAACAAGCTTAAAAGGAAAAAAAAAAAAAATTAAAAATTGCACGGCCAAAGCAGCAAAGAGCTGCTTTAAAGTTTTGCCTTGCCTTCTACCTAGTGAGCTGGCAAGGTTGATCTTCTCTCAGGTTTCCTCAGTTATCTTTGTGACCAGAAAGATTAAAAAGTTTATTTCCTTTTCCTTTTATTTTTAGCTAAAAATTTCGGCTGGGATCTCCAGAGCTGGGACCACAATCTTTACACCTTGGATCTGGAAAGCATGTTTGCTCCTGCTGGGCTTGCAAGGCTGGGCCCACACTGTGGGCAAGGATGGAGCTGCTGAGTTGAGTTGTCCATGTGTAATTTTATCCTGGCAGCACTGTCTACACTCCACAGATGCCACCAGCACCATCTGATGACACAGAACCCCCCTGCAGTGCTTGAGTCGTGCCAGTGTCTAATTTTTTAGCCCAGCTTTTCTTAGGTAGCCACATAAGCCAGCAGGGAAGCTGATGGAGGGATGACACAGCTGATTTATCACCTGAGCTGAAGAGGAACGTGGCATGTCCCCAGTCAGTGTGGGGACCACTAAGGGCCCTCTCTGTTCTGATCCAATAAATATTACAGCCTAATGCCTGACCGAGGGAGAGCTGATGTCCCAGAAACTAGAAAGCAACTCCAAGGCAGAGAGACCCATCTTCTGCAAAGGCTTTAATGATGGTCCATCTCTTAGTGTAACTCTAAAACTGTTTCTTGCTCAGCCACCAATAGTGTGCAGAAGCAGCCATTGCCATTAATCCTCATTTAATTTTCTAGCAGAAAAAAACCGCATGGGAAAATAGGTGAACTCTGTCTTTTTGGGAAATTTAGCATTTGGCTTAGAAATGTGATGAAAGAGGAAATTGTTTTTATTATTCCTGTGAGAAGCTATTATCCAATGCAGAGCCACGAAACCTCATTTGAGCATAACCTGATTTACCTAAACTGATTGCATCTCGTGGCATTACCTACTCGGGCTGTGATTTTCATCTATTTTCAGGTCCTAGTGCCAGTACAAAAAGGCTAAAATTACTGCTGTGGCCATGCACTTTATTTCAAGTGAAAGCTGCTTTATCTTCTGATAAAAACGATGCAGCGTTGCCCTTTTCACTTGTCGAGGCCGGATGTTCTCCTCGGTTAAATGAAGGTGCAGCAGGGCAGCACTCCCAAAATGTCTCTGGGGGCTGGTGACGCTCCCCGTCCCCTGCCCGGGTGCTCGGGGGTGGCCCCAGGAGCTCGCCCCACTCCCTCGGCCCCCCTGAATGGGATGGAGTCCTCTCCAAAGGAAAGAGGAAAGAAGAGCAAAAAGGTGCAGCGGCCAAGCTTGGAAGGAGGGAGGGCAAAATGGCCAGGAGCCAAAGTGTGAGGAGAAAGGAGTGTGAGAGTAGGGAGACACAGAGAAAGCGGCAGCGTCTCGAGAGCTGGTCTGGTTTTACTCTCACACCTTTCACTCCTCGTCGTAGCCACACCGGGTCCCCAAGCACAAGGAAGAAACTGCACTCTTTCTCATACTCCTCACGGTCAAGTACTCTAAGGGTAATGAATTTCCTGTGGGAACACAAAACAAAGGCAAACACATGATTGGCATGGCACACACATGCAGGTCACGTCCGCCCGGGTGCTGTGGGGACAGAGATGGTTGGGTGGGGGAAAGGGGCTGCACATCCCCCCTGAGGCCTATGGGGAAGGGCAGGAGCATCCTCACCCCCTGGCCCAGGTCATGCCTTGGTGGCCTGGGGAAAGGCCGTGTTCAGGGCGGGGTTGGCGAGTGGCCTTGCTCCTGCCCTCTTCCATAGGCACCGGGGATGTGAGCTCGGTGTTGCAGGTGCCAGACATGAGTGAGCCAGACAGGGACACACAGGCTGGGCTCAGCCCCCGAGCACGTCCCCCACCTTTCTTCTCACTCATCTCCACCAGCCGGGGCTCCCCGATCTCTAGGTAGAAGGTCTTGTTTTTCTCATACTCCTCATCATCTATCACCTTGATTGATATCGTTTTGCTGGAACAGAGAAGAAGAAATACAGGTTCAAGAGTAAGGGTGGAAAAGGGAGGAAGAGAAACAGGGAGCAGAACAGGAGAAGGAGAAGAAGGTAGAGGAGGAGGGGGGAAAGAGCAGGAGGAGGGGGCTGTGGACAGAAAACAGTGGTTTTGGTGGCACAGGCTGGAGGGACAGCACAGCCAAAAGCAAAGGGCAGGAGCCAACGGGCCAAGCTTGCCTCAGGATGGGCACAGAGCACCAGCAGCCTGCAGGTGCCATCCTCCCTGGCATGGCCAGAGGCTGTGGCTGGGCATGACACAGCCTGGGCCAACCTCCCACAGAGATGTCTTGGCAAGACATGTCCCTTTCCAAAATCCTGTGGTGTGGAACAACCCCTTGACAGCTTGCACACGTTGCATGGGCACAAGCACTGGGAACCAGCACAGACCAAACACCTGGAAGCATGATACACTGCTCAGGCTTGGGCATGGAAGAGGCTCTGTCTTTCCAGGCTCAGCAGATTCATGAGCAACATCATGATCAGCTGCTCAGTTTGGGCTCTGGAGGCTCTAATCTACAAGCTTGAAAGGGACATTGGAGTTAGGACTTCCTCTGTGAAGGGAGTGTAAAGAAAAATGGCCTTTCTGGTTAGGGCAGGGTGATGGAAAGCTTTACCAATGATGAGATTTTACTTTTAAAATTTTCCTTTACAAGCAGCATATCCTTTCCCAAGCCTTCAAGGTTTAGTCCTCTCCCATTGGAGAGCTGAGCAGGAATTTCCTCTCACATGACCCAGGGTTGCTGAATTTGCCCCTGGAACAACCTCAGGACAGGTCCAAAGGCAGAGTCTCTACTCAGAGCACAGCCACAAGCACAGGCCACAGAAGCTGAAAGGCTCACAGGAGGCTGTGGCCACCAGGAGAGAGATCTGTTCCTTCAGCCACCCAATAAAGTAAAAATTGCTCTTCCAGAGGGGGGAAAAAAATTAGCACAGAAGTTTTTCAGCTATTTTCAGGGATTCACAGAAACACCTGGCAGAAAGGTGCTCACCAGAAGGTGACCAAACCTGTGGTACAAATATGGGATGGTGGTCCTGTGCTACTGTGGTCCTTCCTACTGTGCAAAGTCCTTGCAAAGACAACAGAAACAGAAATCCAGCGGCCTCTGCTCCTCCCTGGAGGCTCTGCTTACTGTCAGGATCTCCTCCTGGCTCTCATCTTGATCCAGACAAGAAATAAGAAGGAGTAACAAGCACACAGCAAAAGGCCAATGCAGTGGTTGTAGTCCTGAGCTTGCTGCTGGCCTTCTGTCTGGGTTTGCTTTCCCCCTACACTCCCTTGGCAGCGCTGCCCTCCTGTGAATGCTTTTTACCTAAACCAGCTGCCCTGTTGCTCCCTCCCTGCCCAAGCCTGAATGCCCTGTCCCTGGAAGAAATGTTTCACGTCCCATCCCTGGTCCCCCTGCACTTTCCACGAGCACCCAGCACAAGCTGAAGCAGCCCCAAGGCTGCTCCAAGATATGACAGAGGAGGCTCTGCTGTTCCTGGCAGGTCTCAGCACTGAAAACCCATAAACATGGAAGAAAGCCACGCTCTAGGGGAGTGAGATTGAGGCCACACTGCCGTAATTTCTGGCTTTCTTCCCTCCTTGAACATCTGCACTGGCCACCCAGAGCCCCTCTGTTAAGCTGACATGTATTTGGCAGCAGAGTCAACATTTTCTACTCATTCAGGGTAAACACCTCAAGCACTTGGAGGAACAGCCAGGATGATTTCTTGTGCTGTTTGCTGTGAGTCAGAAGTGTATTAAGTTTGCCCTTCATGCTTTTAATGAAACCATTTACTCTAGAGAAAGTGATGGCCGTGAAAAGTGTAACAATGCAGCAGGGCTCAGTGTAATTGTATTTTATAATGAATATCTGTAATAATTTGTTCAGTTTGTAATTATTGCTGCAATAGGTTTGTACATAGGAAATATGGTTACCAAGCAGGCAGCTGATCTTGCTTTGCGTTGATGAGTTAGGGGAAATTATGTATTAAAAAACTAATGAAGGATATAAAAATGCTCTCAGTTAAGCTTTCAAAGAGAACCCGACAGAATTACCAGAATGGCAAAATTTCAGAAGCACTACTAACAAAATCAATAATTTTCCTGACAATTCCCATTAAAATGTACACTGCATCCTGGCCTCACGGACGCAAAAACCCCTCAGGAAAGTTAATTAAGAGAGGCGCCTTCTTAAATTCTGAGGGCAGCAGAGGCACCAAGACATAAACTTCCTATGGGTGTGCTCTGGCTTGCCATGTGTGGCATCCCTCAGAGCCCCACAGAATAATCCTCTCTCACAGAAAGAAACCTGGGTGCCAATTAAAAAAACACGTTTCTAATTCTTAGATACAGCACCAACAGGACTTGGCTGAGTAAAGCAGAGCAACGGGGCTTGAAGTGCCACTGCCAGGAGGTGGTGATGTTATGCAGTTTTCCAAGGGATCATTCCAGGGTCTGCCCCGTGTTGGGCAGACTTGTGCACTGCTGCTCTTCCTGCTGCACAAGGCTGCTGGGAAAATGGGCAGGCAGAACAAATGGCAAGCCTGCTCTCTGGGTGAATTTCCAATCAGCAAAAATTGCTGAGGCAAATTTGTCCCTGGGATGAGACTGCAGTCCTGGAGAAAAGGATTACCTCCTTAATGGTGTTTGAGAAACAGCAAGGATGTGAAAATTAAACACAGGCTATTCTTAGAGCGTGCCTGATCTCCAGCACAGCCCTCTCCCTGCTACAGAGCCCCTTCCCAGGGTCCTGCACACAATGGCAGGGCAAAGGAGGAGGGCCAGGCCACTGCACCATTTATCCTGCACGAGAGTAAGGATTTCTGCCTCCTACAGCAACCTAGGACAGGCACTGCTGTCCCTCTGCTCTTGCTGGACCCTTTGACGTGGTCCCTGTTTCTCACTCCTCTCCCCGGCAGAGATGTGCTGTGGCTGTGTGGATGTGAGCAGCACCGAGCTCCCGTGGGCTTTCCTTGCCTTCCAGCACGTGTTGGGCATGAGGCAGAGCATGGGCAGAGCCAGGACAGCTGCCTGAGGCTCACAGAGCAGCCACAGCACCTGAGTGCACCAGGGTGCAGCATCTGAGCTCCCTGCCCTTGGACTTTCCCAGCTGGACACAGTGGGATGGGGAGACCAAAGTCCCCACAGCACAAGCACATCCTGAAATTTGCATTTAAGATCTCTCTTTGCTGTGGCTCCCCCGAGCTCTTTCAGAACAAGCTGGGATAGTGTACAACAGAAAACCAAAGGGACATTTATTAGTACCCTGAAACCTCCCATGCTGAGCCACTGCAGGGCCAGGATCCAGGAGTCCCAAACCCACAAGACAGAGCCAAAGGATTAAAGCAGAAGATTAAGCAGCGTCTAAACCACTGCACATTTTCTTTACCTCCTGGGAATCTGGGGTCAATACAGAAGGTGTTTCCAAGCTGCCCCTTATAGACAGAGGCTGAGAATCAGCTTTGATTTGGGGCTGGCAGTGGTGTTTTTGCCATAACCTGGTGTCTACAGGAGCTGGGTATTTAAGCCAAACACTCAGGATCCCATGGGTGCACAACACCACAACCCTCAGAACAGATGGATTATTTTTTTTCTCTTTCGACCCCCAGTCATGCTGCAGGTGGGAAAGAACAATTTCTCTCCAGCACATGGGAATAGAGGTCCTGCATTGATGTAAAAACTGATATATCAGTCTTGACACACCTCCCAGTCCCTTCCTCCAGTGATACCACATGGGGCAAGTTTGCAGCAAATCAAGGCTGCTGCTGCTGGGGTTTTCCTTCCACTGGTGTTGGGTCCATCTCACCTGAGCTAAAGAACTCTGCTCTGGCATGAAGAGTCAGGGCATCCACGACCCATCTGTACCAGAAACTGCACTTCCCTGAGTCTGCAGTCAAGGCAATTGCTGAGGGAATGGATTTCTTCTTGTTTCCATGTACTGGAAATCGAAGAGCAAACTCATCTTGCAGAATTGCAGCTCCAGCTCTTCTGCTCTTGCAGACACCCAGCAGCAACAGGAAAGGGATGTGAATGTGTCATACAAAGCTCTGCCCTCGCTCCAAGTCCGATGCTCTCCATCAGGACTTACTGTTCACTTCAAACCACACTAGTTCATTCAAACTGAAGAGGTCTTTTATCAGAGCATTCCCACACAACCCTTAGTTACAGCAGGCCATGGAAAAGTCCTCTTGGCTGGAGATGCTCTAGGGAAGAGCTGCTACACCCACGTACAATGGCAAAAGCAGGACAAGAGGAGAACCAAACGCTTAGAGCAAAATGCCAGCTGGGGAAGGCACCCTGTGAGCAGTCTCATGCATGTGCAGGGACAGGTACACAGGTAATGAGCTAGAACAGTCTAGCACAGGGTGACAGGAGCAGGACAGAGATCAGCAGGGAAATATTTCTCTACAAGTGTTTTTTTGACCACAGGAGAGATGGGCACAGCACGGGGCAAAGATGCAAGGATCTGGGACTACCAGCTCTCCTGTCTCCACTGGCCCTCTCCCTCAAGGGATCAAATGGCATCAGAAATGATTGGTGGGGATCTCCACGGACCTTTGCATTCGTTTTGAACCTGAATAGCTGCACAGTCATGGCACACCTGTGGAAATCCTCAGTATACTTACAAAAATCCCGCCATTCCCAATCTACACTGCACTGCTTAGTTCCATGAAAAGGCAGAAACCTCTCTCCTGGCTCAGATGAGCAACCGGCATTCCAAGGAGCACGGGAGCTTGGAGGGCATCAGCAGCCAGCTCTGGAAAGACTCAGGCAGGACATGCTGGAGGACAGGGGACATCATCCAGGGCACTTCTTGACAGGGCCAGATCTCCAGGAGCAGAGATGTCTCAAGTTCCAGCGCTCACTTCCTCAGCTCTCTTTCAGAACCACTGTCATGCCAGAGCTGGAGTAGCCAAAAAGTTCTGCACACAGTCACCAATAGTGTCTACAGTGGGCCAGGAAAATGATAATCTCTAAACACACAACCAGCAGTCACAGCAGTCCGTGACAAGCCTGCCCATGAGAACAGGGCACGCTGTTGCTGTCTGCACAGACACTTGGTCCTGAATCAACAGAGGGAAGGATGCACTTCTGCAGCTTGTCACCCATCCAGCTTCCACTGATCACCCAGGAGAGCCACAGGAGTAGCTTGGAGGATGTTCAACTGCAGATTCATAGCTACAACATCCAGGCTGGGCAGTCAGGAGTGGGTTGTGTTGCCTAAGCCTGGTGCTGCCAGCCCTGATATCCCAAAAGACCAGCACTTCCCACCCAGAGGGCCATCAATTACAGTGAGGGAACAGCCATGAGGGACACATGTTCTGGAGGTGACATTGCAAAGCCACATCCATCGGTGCTGCCTGTCCTAGCACGCGCTCCCAGGCTCCCACGGAGCCCTGCCACATTGATTTCTCATACATCTGCCTGCCAGCCAGTCACTTCATTAGCTGAAGTTAGAGCTCGCCAGGAGAGATGGGCACGTGGCTTGGGAAGCTCCTTGCCTCACACAGCTCCTGTGGTCACTGCACACTGGGCAGTGCCTGTGCAGAGGGGCTGTGGTGGGGAAGAAAGGGGCTGTGTTGGAGGAAGAAAGCTCCCAAATCATCATCATCATCATCATCATCATCATCATCATCATCATCATCATCAATCATCATCACAGCTGGGCACCACCTGAGCCAGAGGGCAGGGCCACGTAAATGAACCCCAGCCACAGTGAGGAGCCTGGACCAGACCCCCAGGCACGGCTGGAGGCGACAACCAAGAGCAGCTTCCCTGCTCAGATCCCTGCCAGATACTCGAGGAAGGAAGCTGTTGGTTGCTGGGAAGGAAAAGGAGGTGATGGGGCTTTTCTCCCACCAGCTGACAACAAAACTGCACCTTATGGTGAGGAGGTGGAAGCCTCACGTGCAGAGGGACAGCCAGGTCCGTGGTGGAGGTGTTTGTCCCAGCCAGAGGGCGTGTGTGTGTGTGTGGTGGGGGACACAGGCGAGGGCAACGTGACACCTGCTCAGCCAGTGCAGGGACAAACCTTCCTGAGGGACAGAAGAGGGGCAAAAATGGGCCAGATTATGTGAATGACCTTGTGCCACACATGCTTTTAGCTGTTCCACAGTGGTCTCTGACAGAGGAGGGGGTTCATCAGGGTTTCTGTCCCTGCTGATGGGTTCCCATCTGTGTAAGATGTCCCATGAGTCACCCATGCAGGATCCTTTGCCAAACCAAGCCTTGCTGACACGAAATGTCTGTATTTAATGAAAATTTTGCCTGCAGCACACTGCAAACATGACAGGGAGGGAAAAGGAAAACCCGCCTGAAACGAAGCATGACGCACGCTTTGGGAAGCATGGATGTGAGCTGATCTGATGTGGCAGCTTGGTTTGCTGGTCCAGCAGCCCAGGTCTGCATGGGGCTTCACAGTCCAATGCCTCCCAAAACTGATCGAGCACACCAGCCTGGACACACACAGCAAACAAGGGGAGGGGGAAGCAGAAATGGTCCCTCTATACCTTCCCCCCTACCTCTGGAGCCAAAATTCCTCTGGCTACTCTCATTTTCTTGTATGCCCTCCACCTTTTTCCCCAAAGCCTCCTGAATCCATCACACCACAGGGCTGTGTTGTCATTTCCATGTCTGCATAAACCAACTGCTCCCCTGGCCTCGGGACGTGCTGAGTTTAAATGACAACATACGGCTCAAACACATAACACTGTCCTGCTCCAGAGCACCAGTACCAGGAAAATCCTGGAAAAAGATCCAGCCTGCCCTTCCCTTGGCCTTGCAGAAACACAAGGCATGAGAAGTGGTCTGCAGAGACAGGAAGAGTGAGGGCTGTTGCTTCTCGAATAGCTGGGAGATGACAGGCACAGCTGATGCTCAGTGTCTCAGAAAATACTTTTTAGGAGAAAACGATTGCCAGGTAAGATGATTTCACATGCCAGACTGAATGCGGCTTAACTCTCCTCCTAGGAAGACCATATTGAGGAGGATTTGTCAGATCAGAAATGTTTTTCTGGCGAATCCTCAATGTTTGCTCTGATGTGACTGTGAATTCTGTGCTCTGACTAATGCACTTCTTCATTCATCTGCCAGTGTCACATCTTGCAAGGGATCAGCTGGGTGAAGATGAATGGCACTCTCTTCATCTGCCCCAAACCAGTGCCTGAGCTTTTGGTCATGCTTAAATGTTTCCACAGCTCCAGCTGTGGCCTCCTTTTCCATGGCTCTGGATGTGGTGACACCAGGACAAAAGTGTTTTCCTGTTTTTTCCCCAATCTCATTGCCATGCATGTCTAGTGATGGTGATCCACAATCCTTAAAGCTCCCAGAGTTCCTGCTGGAGGCAGGACCCCTGGGAAATCAAGCAGGAGAGACCCATCTAAATCAGTACCTGGAGCTCCAAGGACAGCTTGCACAGAGTGCAATACCTCTGATGACTAGGAGGGAAAACACATTTGATCTGAATTTGATCAAAAATACCCCCAGCAGCAATTACTTAAGGTACCCAGGAAAGCTGACAGAGTAGAAACAACTTCTCCCCTGGCTGTGCACAGCCCTGCTCGTGCCAGCTGAAAACTGCATTAGTCCTGAAAAATCCAGCCTGTGCTGCAAGCAAAGGATTGACTGCTCAGGGCTCAGCCCAGCCCAACATCCTTGCTCAGTATAAAACCCAGCAAATCCCACTTCTAAGCCTACAGGGCTAAGAGCCAAAATCCAGCTTTTCCCCCCATTCTGCCTTTCTGGGATTTTCTCCTGACTCACCTGTCTGGGCAGTCAGGTCTGTGGGTAGTGCAGGCAGGTAAATAAGGGGACAGAAACTTGGCACACGGTTGCTTCTTGCACCCAAATACACATCCAGCTTTTCTTTGCAGCCAGGTTCCCCCTCACGACAATAATTGCTCTCACCTTTCAAATAAATATGAGTTGCTCTTCCCTGTGTGCACCTGGATAGTTGCCATGACAATGCTCCTTCGAACAGGAGACATAACTCTTATTTAAATGGCTTTTGGCCTCCACAAAATGAATTTCAACGAGCAACTGCCAGCAAAAAGGGCATTTCTGCAGTTCTGTAAATCATTTAGCAAACTTTGCTGAGTTAAACCTGACTAAACAAAACAGTGGGGACCACCAGAAAGAATAGGTCAATGTCTAACAACATGGATTCAGCATCAGGAATTGGGATTCAAGGAAGCCCAAAATGCATGAACTGCTCCAGCACGGCCACTAGAGCAAGACTTTGTATCAATCCTGGCAGTGTTTCCCTCCCAGGGAAGGCACATTTCAAATCCCACTTGCCTGGGTTTCAGGGCGAGGGAGAATTTCCCTTCTTGTTTGGGAAGATGCTTGACAAGGAGCCTTGATTGTGCCCTGCCACCCTGCCAGAGCTGCTGACAGCCAGCTCTGCAGCTGGAAAATCAGCTGTAAATGGGAAAAGCAGGAGAAGATGAGGAATGCTCAGTGACAGCAGAGGGCACGCCACAAAAATTCAAAGGGCAGACATCAATGCAGAATGTGCAGGTCTGCTTTCAAGAGCAGCACCCACCGTCATTTTAGCTCCATGCTCAGCCAGGGATGCATCTGACTCCTCTTATTTGATGGCTGGCCCCAAAGATCAGTCCCTGATTTTCCAGACACTCCTCCAAAATTCTTGGCATGGTGACCCAGCTGCAGGATCAAAGCCTCCTGATGGTGTGGCAGGAATAAACACTTGGCCATCACTACATTTATCATCCCTTACCCAGTGAAGGAGGAGAGGGACTGACTTCGAGACTGGGACAAGTAGAGTCACACTGAACTTTTATTAGAAGAAGTTGTAAGCTATCTTCTGTCAGGGTTCTAGGGAGGCTCAAGTGGAATGCTCACATTTTAGCAATTTAAGTGACTGGATGCAGAGTTTACTCCTGGTCCAGACTCCCTTTGGCAAGTCCCCTGTGCTGAAAGAGTATCAGAGGTTACCTGATGGTATAAAAGATGTGAAGTGTCTGGGTACCAGCACATGAAATGCTGTCATTACTTAGGCTTGAAATGTCAGGGGTGCTCATTTCTGAAAACCATCACCCAAGCTGAGAGCTACACTATGCTGTCACTATGCCAGAAGGCAAGCCCTGTGAGAGAGGTGATGCAGACCCTGCATTCTTGTCCTTTCTATCCAGGTATAAGGCCAGCAAGCTCAGACCACACCCCAAAAAAGTATTCAGCCACCCCCAGAGAGGGGCTGCTGCTGGGACAATGCTGCCTTAAGCACTGACACCGTTTGGACCATGAAGTCAACAGATGACCCCAAAATCTCAAGTTTGCACTAAAGGTGCTGCTTTATATATTCAGATTGCTATTTTCATCCTTTGGGGATGACTCTGGCCAAGGAAAAGCATGTGCCAGGGTTGAATGCCAGCAGTGGGGTTCTTTGTCTCCAGCCCAGCAAATCTTCAGACTGCTTGGTAGTTGATTGGTTTGGGGTTCTTTTTTTTCCCCTCTTCCTTTTGAATGACTTCCACCTCCAAAGGGCAGATGAAAAAAGTGTGTCAGTTTAGATGGGATTTTTCCTCTGTCTTTTCAAAGGGTCCTCCAGACACCTCCAGGCTTTTAGGAACTGCCAGGGATTAATGCCCTTACCCTCACAGAAACTGCTCTGAAAAGACCGAAGGACCTCAAGGTCTTCAGGCAGGTGCTAGAAGGTGTGCAGGGCTGTGGTGCCTGGCTGGAGGGTGCTGCCACAGCCAAAGAGCCATTCCCTGCCCCTGCTGGAGGGTTTTGCCACTCTGGTGGTTGCAGCATCCTGACGAGGGCCATTGCAGTGGAGTTTCCCTGTTGCTGGACACTCTGGAAGTCAGGCAACTTCAAGAGCCACAATTCCCACTGTGACTGACACACCACCTGCTTACTGCCAAATACATTAAGTCGTGAAATACCTCCCTCTCAGCTGAAACTTTGTGCCCAAAACCCTTTGGAAAAAGACACCAGGTCTCCTGAAGTCCCCAGTGATCCATGGGCTTAAAGCCTGTGGTGGGAGCACAAAAGCAAACACAAGTTTGCCAAGGATCCCTCCCAGAGCCGAGATAGGCAGGAAACCAATCCGATGAGGAGGATGAAAAAATTCTGCTTCTGTCTCCAGTTACCAAGGAGATTGTTCAAACAAAGCTAAAATAAGAGGAACCAAGTGGCCAAGAGAAAACGTGAGAGTGGAAGAGCACTTGAACATTTTGTGACGGCTTTGCTGCCTAACAAGCTGGGCAGGGTGCCTGTGATGGGCTCAGCCTTGGCCAGCGGCTCTTCCCCTCTTGCAAGGGGAAAATGCCCATATTTTGGTTTGCCTGTACCTGTGTGAAAATGGCCAAGAGCTTTTAAAAATGGCAACACAGGAAAGTCCCTGCCCACAGAGGTTTCAGCCATCTGCCAGCCCCATTTATGGCAATTGTGGCAGCTGGACACAGCCCTCGGTGGCCTCAGCCTTGACCTGTGTGTTCAGGTTCTCAGAGGAGATCTCCCTGTGGGAGCAAAATAAATCCAGCTCCGTGTGGGGCTAAAAATTCCACCCCCTGTGGCCAGCTCAGCAGCTCCAGTGCCTGTCTGTAAAATCAGAGGGCTGGCAGATACATGGAATATGGGATGGAAAAATCCTGCCGCGGAGCCCCGTGGACGCACACGTGCTGGATTTGCTCCTGTGACAGTCACAGGATCACAGAATCATTTAGGTTGGAAAAGACATCTAAGATCATCAAGATCCACCACTAAAGGTCAGAAGACAAGCACCACCAGACTATACACGAAGACAGGGCTTCTTTCCCCAGCCCCACCTCACTCCAGGGCTGCACAGGGCCTGCCTCAGGTCCAGCTGCACGTTGCTCTTGTGCTGGGAACTGCAGATGTTACATGGAAGTGGCAATTCCCACACAAACCCCAGAGCCCATAAGCTGCTTTCCATCCCTCTGCAATCCTTAGTTTAGACAAGGAGAGGGAAAACTGCCCAGATGCTGTTTCTCCAGCAGATCCTCATATCTTACACATGCTCATCCGGATGCCTGATGCAGTCAGGGCTGTGAGTTGAAGGCAGTGCCTGTTGTTGAGCTTGCCTACGACTTTCCACTATTTTAGAGTCTGTCTCAGCTGCTTGGTGCTTTGCCAGACTTTAGCCATTCAGAATGAAACTTTCCATGTAGAGTGGCCACTGCTGAGAGAGTAATGAAAAGCCCCACCATCTCAGCTTTGGGAAAATAAAAAAATGCTGCTCTGCCCATGCAAACATTTTTTTCCCCAAACACTATATTGAGTAATTCTCTCTTCCTTATGCTTTGCTGCAGAGGATGAAACTGAGCAGAAGGATCTCTCTCTAGAGCTCAGGATGTGCCAACTTGCTTAAATTAGACCAAGTTCTAAGACTCTAAAAACTTGCAAAACGCGTAGGCTTCTTCAAACTGGCAGCTCAAAGTCGTGGAAGATTTAATCTGCTCTGGAAATGCTTCATTCTTTCCCAGTGCCAAACCTGCTTTTGCACAGGCTGTGCCCTCAGCAGGGCTTTTCCTGTGCCTGGGAGCTGCTGGGGAGCTGGGAGCTCTGGCAGCAACAGGAAAGTTGGCTGGCCTGGGTACCCATGGCAGGGGCAGCCACGGGGCCTGAGAAATTCCACAGCCATGCCTCCCCTCCACCTCTTCCTTACTGCTGGCCTCTGAGCTACAAATGTCTCCAGGCACATGGGCTCTGCATTGCAGACCTTGCCTCCTTGCTGCAAGGATGACGGGCTCTCTGCAGTATTTTTGGTAGCCCTCCTTACCAGCTTGTGCTATGCAAATGATGAAGCTTGCAGGGACATAGACACTTGCCCCCTTCATACTCAGCCTGGGATCTGCAGGGGATGATTCTCCTGTCCTGTCCATCCTGATCCTGAGCTCGACTGAGAGTGAGCCAGGGCTCCTGGGGAAAGCCAGAGTTTAACTCTGCCCAAAGCGCTCAGCTGGGTAGGTAGGACCTGCTCCTTGTGCTGTGTTCTCTGGCTGCAGGTGGAGTGAGGCTACAAAAAAACACCCCTGCTGCTCCTGGGAAGGGAAATTTAACACCAGAGGACTTTGGAGCATTTGAAGCATGAAGAAGTGGGAACACACCTCAGAACTGTGCTTGGGAGTTTCTCCCTAGTGTGGGCCTGGTGGGAACCACTGGGATGGTTTAGGAGCTGTTGGGTGGGAGGAAGGCAGAAGGGAAGCCAAAGGAAAAATGGTTTCCCAGAGTGTCCTCCCAGTGCAAAGCTGGGGAAGGGGAGAGAGAGAGAAAAGAAGCAAAGCTAGCAAGAGTTGCCTTTGGCTCCAGAAAACCTCCCTAGTGGTGGCAACAGCAGTATTATAAAAGTAGCTTCTAAGAAGTGTTCTGAAGACACTGTCAGGATTCGAGGAAACTGTAGTAAAGTGCAGTAGGAGGAAACCAAATTGAACCAGCCAGGAAATACAAGCTGCCTTTTGTATCTTACCCCTCTTCCTCTCTGAAACTCATTTTCTTTTCCTTCAAGCATGGAAAAGTGCTGTTGTGGGGCTATTAATGCTTCTAAAGAAGAGAACGAAATCTCAGCTGGAGACTCCATTCAAAGACAGGCTGAGATGCCCTTCCAAATACTCTGCAATGCAGCCCCCCTGCTGTCATTCATCACATCAATTCACATCATCTCATCATGATATCTAGTTTCCTGTTGAATATCAGGATGTCAAACTGACCATGAGCATAGTTATTTACCGCAGTCAGGTAGGGATCCTCTAGTAGCCACACACAGTTAAGTTTTATTTTCTCACCAGTTTTCACATTTTAAAGCTATTTAGGTTAAATTAAACCCTAACCTCAGCAGGGCTCAAGCATGGTGAGTGAGAGCTCCTGGCCATGTGCCTGAGTGCGATGGGCCAGAAGCTGCAAGAGCACCCAAAGACTCAGCCCATGGCACCACCATGTGCAGCAAAATCTGTGGGGATCTGGACCGAAGCTGAAAAGAGGGGCTGTGAAGCCACACAATCCAGCCAAATTTCCCCCTGCTTCAATTTGCAGCATTTTTTGACTGCATTTCAGAATGAGTGGGGAAAACCTCAGCAGGAAGCAGGGGCCGAAGCCCCAGAAAAGCTCTGAGTGTGGCAACCCCAGGAGAGGCTGGGCGAGCCCCAGCTCTGCCTGCACAGGGCTCATGTGTTTGGCTGAGCCTCGGAGCCCAGGGGCAGCTGCAGCAGCCCTGGAGCCCCCCCAGGAAGTGAACATTTGTTCATGGCTGCTGTCTCCCCAGAGGAACCTTCAAAGAGCGCACTAGCAAAAGTCCCTAATTTTATTGGCACTACTCAGGGAAGAGGTCAGGCCATGAAAAAAACACAACCCCAAAACTGTCAGGATTTGGAATGGTGCTGCATGGATTTTCTGAGAGAGATTTTCAGTTTGCTGCCTCCTTTTCTGAGAGCTAGACAATGTATCAAAGAACACGTTTGGAGTTTTGGTTTGGTGGTGGTTTGTTTGTTTATTTGTTTTTGTTTTGTTTTGTTTGTTTTTTTATAAAAAGAACCCTCTAGCAACGGTCTTTATTGTTTTCCAATTCACCGCTGCCAGAGAGCCTGGAGGATTATTCTGCACAGAGCTATAAATGATGCCCCATATTAATGAGTGCTTTCACTGATCTTTGGAGGAAAATTCCAGAGTGACTCGTGAAGATGAGATTTCCATTTCTACGTCTCAAGTAAACAGCTGCAAGTGAAAATCCTAGAAACAGGCAGGAAAACATGTTTCCCAACTCCCAGAAACCCAGATAAAAATGCCCAAGGTATATTCCAAGTGGACAGCGATTTACGTGCAGTGGGCCCTGCCAGGAAAGCAGCGAACAAAAATGATTTCCAGCTGAAGAGCAGAGAACCCTGCACCACGTCCTTGGGCAAGGTGGACACCACAGCTTTTCCACTGGGGGTGGGGGCAGAAAATGCCATTGTTTCCCACCTGAAACATCTGTGCCATAAAAAACACCAGAGGGAGGCTGGTTTGAAAGCTGAAGACGGCGAGGTTTATGTTTGATTCATGGCAATTCTGGCTTATAGGCACCGATTCCTCTCTGCCATCCCTGTGTTTGCCACGAGGCAGAGGCAGCCACACGTCAGCCCAGTCACCTCCCTGGTACACACCCTATTTGTGTCCCACAAATAGCAGGGCCATGTATATTTAACAGGCCCACACATACACACACACACACAGAGGCACAGCCTGCAGGCGCTCAGCCCCAGCACTTGCAGCCTCCTCCTCCTCCTCGCTGGCTTGGGTTGCTTTTGCCTTTTTAAGCCCAGAGCTGCCCCGTTTCCCTTCTGCAGTTTGTCATCACCAGCCAGCCACAGGTAAGGGTTTCTTTTCCAGCACGTTCAGCCCCTGTGAGCACGGGTGTGTGGAGAAGGGCAATGCCACAAGCAGCACAAACCCGCTCGCTGACTTGCTGGGACTTGCTGCTTGATGGGACTTACCTACACCATGAATTTTGTCCTTTATTAGGCCTCCTCTATCCACTCCATTATTCATGGTTCCAGCCTCGTTTATTCAAACTGCAGGGAAAGCCAAGAGCTAATCAGGATGAATAATTTTTGGGCTGGCACCCTTCAGCACACCATGGAGATGCACTGGGTGCCAGGGGAGCCAGGATTTCCATTCCAGGGCTGTTACAAGCTCTTGAAAAGTGAGCAATATCCAGGCAAATCAGGACCAGCTGTGAAAGCTGCAGCCATTGGGAAAATTTGACAAGCCTGTAGGGCTTCCCCTTTTCTAGCATGTTGATAGCTACAGGAAACAGACACTTTTTAAAGTTTTCACAACCGGGTTTCAGAAGGACCCATCAGCCTTACTAAATATAATATTTCACTCTGTGAGCCGTTATTTATTTATTTCTCTTGGCCCTGCTATCCCCACAAAGCTGCCTGGAAGTGAGGAAACTTGGCCTCACTGCATTTCAGACTGAAGCAATGCTCTGGATCTGCAAGCCAAAGGAAATCAGGAGTCAAGTTAAAAATATGCACATATTTTTGTGCATATATATTTGCAATTATTCTTTGTGGCAAGGGTTTGGGAATTTTTTTGCTTTCGAAAGAACTCCAGGAAGGCCCTGGCAAACAAGAGAAAGAAGGCTGGGAAGCAAGGGATGTGCAAGGACTGTTTGAGCTGTTTGTAGCTGTTTATTTAATAAAAATCTTTGCACAAGATCCATGTATTGATGCACCCAAGCTAGGTGTCATTTTGTGAGTGCATCTAGGTGCCAGTTGATTTTTCCACTCTCTCCATGGTGTTTGCTTCAGCTACATGCTCAGGTCACAAGTGGGTTTCTCTAGCTCCTCCACGTGAACGTTACAAGTGCCCAAGTGCCTCAGAGGAAAGGAAAGTGACTGACTTTGGAGCTGGCTGTGCACACCAGCCATTTGCACCAATTTGCATGTAATTTGCATTTAATCACTAATCACTACTCAAATGTGCGGAAAATATGGTTTTAATCAGCTGACTGTGGGCAAACAAAGTAATCTCTCTCCCAGTTTTAAGCCAGTGACCTTCTGTCCCAGCATCAGAAGTGACATAAATTGCCACTTGGATGGCCTGGCCTTTCTCCAGGCAAGCCAAGCCAGCCTGAACACATCAGGACACCCTGGCTCTGTCCATCCACTCTCTTCTGGTTCTGTCTCCCTTGCAGTGATGATAATTTCTTCTAGGAAAAGAGGCGCAGGACTCATCCCAGAGCTGCCAGGACCGATGGATTTGCTCTCAGCAGCCCCATCCATCAGTGGACAGTTTGATGTCCAGGGGACAACATTCAGGCTATTCTGAAGCCAAACACACAGTGGATCACCAATGCACACTCATCTTCCTGCCCTGCTTTCCTGCCTGCCCTCTCCATGGGAAGTCCATGATAGCCTGGACTTTTTAGCCACGTTCAAAAATGCATTTTGGCATAGTGTTCTTATTAGACATTAGAAAGCTCTGGCCTGCCAGTAGAATTCTGGGGACAGAAGCGGATGCTGGTGAGCCTGGGGCTGAGACATCCAGCAGAGAAATCCCAGCTCTGCTTGCGACTGACTGTATGAGGTCTCAGGAGAACGAGCCAGGCCAACATTGCATCGCAGCCTTCGGAGGAGGATGCTGAAGTCACCCAGTCAAGCTGGCCCAGTGCCCAGTGGCCAGTGTCACCCTCGTGGGCAATGGGCCAGCCCGGCAGCGCTGCAAATGCAGCCTTTTTAACAAAAGTACTGAACTGGATCAGGATGTCTGGCCTTAACAAGCCCAGATTAACCAAGGACCGACTCGACTCTGCTGCTATTTTTAGCTTCCAAAACCAGTCTGACCATGCCTGACCATGCCCCGCCCTACAGTGTCTGCCTGTGAGCGCTCTCAGCCTGATTTGGCCCACGACGGGGTTTGACACAAGCAGTCCTGTCTCTGTTACTCACCCCCAATGTCCCTATGCTGCTGATCTGCCACCTCTCCCCACGCCATGCCCACTTTGGGCTGTGTTTCCATCCACACCATTGAGTGGGTGTCTCCAAACCGTGGTGGAGTGGTTCCCCAGGAGCTGCCTTGGAGCAGTGGTTGCTGCCAGGCTCAGTGGGAGGCTTCCCGGCAAAACCACCTCAAAACGCAGGCGGTGTCTCCTCCGAGCCCTGGGTGCTTTGCTGATCTAACAAACTGCTACACGTGCTGCCTCTCAGGCTCCTTTTGCTGAAAAAAAAAAGGCAAAACACAGCTCTGCAAGCAGCAGCTGTTTGGGCTCATGCACCAAAACACCTCACCAGACAGAAGAGCCAGTGGGACGGAAGGGGCCGTGAGGCAGGAATGGCATTGCCACGTTGGATTTGACCGTGCAGCCTTGGCAGGTGCCAACTGAAATGTCCCAGCCAGCTGGTGGCACAGGGAGGGCTGCTGGCACATCAAGATGTCCATATCTGCCTGGAACACGCTGGAAAAGTGATGTCTGGCTGGGTCCAAGCCAAACAGCTCCAGCTCCAGCTGCCTTTCTCTCAGCACCTTCGGGGCTGAGTGCTGGCACACCAGGCAGGAGTGCCAGGTACCTCTTCCTGAAGAGGTAAGGCAGAAACCCTCTGACAGCCAGGTGTGAAATCCAGCACTCAGCTCATGTTTAAAAAGCAAAGGTACTGCAGGGCTCCTTATCTCTCCTGCTCCATGAAATGCCATCAAACGAAGATGTGAAAAAGAGGCCATGTGTTTTATACCCCTGCTTGTGATCTTGTGATTCTTGGAGGAAAGCAGGGTTTTTAAAAGCACAGGCAATTATTAGTGGCCTGCCTCTTTTTTTTCCCAAATCTCAGTCCATCAGAAGAGGACAATTAAGTTTGGATCTAGATGCCAAAATCTACTTAAAAAAAACACACTCAACCCAACCCCGCCATCAGAAGAGGACAATTAAGTTTGGATCTAGATGCCAAAATCTACTTAAAAAAAACACACTCAACCCAACCCCGAAACTCTTCAGTGTGAACTTAAATTCCTGCTGGACTGGGAGCTGCTCTAGCTGCTGTTGCTACTGGAATTTGTAAGTGGAAGGAGAACATTTTTTCCACTTGAATTCAGCAGGTTTTTTTTTTGTTGGTTTTTTTTTTTTTTTTTGNTTTTTTTTTGGTCAGAAGGTATAAGATGTTAATTTATTACAAGTAGGTGTTTCCTGCAGAACAGATGGGGTCCTGTTGTGCAGATCTGAGCACTAAGCCTTTTCTGCACCTCACTTTGCAGCTGTTCACTGTAATTCCCCAAGCAGCAGTAACACACAGCCCACACCTCACCCATGGAGACATCTGGTCTCATCTTGCCCAGGACTATGGCCACCAGTGGGCTGCACACAGAGAAGCTCAGCTCTGGTTCAGCCTGGCAGTAGCTGCCCCCAGCTTTGGGGTTTTGGGAGTACAAGTGACAATGCCCTCACTGACACTAAAGGATGAACCGGCTCTGTTACCCTTCCCATCCTCAAAACCTTCTTGCCCTGGAGGAAAAAGATGCTGAAGGATGGGAGATCACTGGAGACCCATTTTCTCAAATATGGTGTTTATGACCCAAAATATGTAGATATCTCTTTTATTAAAAACGACGCATTTCCCTATGTCTTAGGATCCATTTAATGTACCTTATGCTATTGGTATTGCATAAGCTGAATGCAATATTTATATTGCATTTGCATTAATATTGAGCTTATGCAATATTGGTATTGCATAAGCTAAATGCTTATGTATTTAGTTGATGCATTTGCAATCTTACTTTCCATGTTTGTAATAACATAGGGGCCACAACACTCCCATGAACATGCTCACAAGATGCGAGCATTGTACGAATCTTGTACGAAAAGCAACCTCCCAGTTCTAAATCCAGCTGTCCTTACATCCTCATTAAAGCACACATCAGTCCAAGAGACCAGCATGTCACAAGAACTGTGTGGCCCTCTGGCCCAAATAACAGAGCTCCGATGCCTTTCCTCACATCCAAGGCAAACTCTGGGACTCCCATTCGTGTTGTACCACTGATGCCGGTGGTTCCCAGCTCCACCCCTCTTACATCACTTACTACCCACAGATGGACTCAGCAATCCCAGCCAACAGACATGAAATGAACTCTGCGATATGACCAATCCTCTAAAAATACTGCTGTTTCGCAAGGGGGAGGGCCTGGGTGGGAGAGTGCCAGCAGTTCCGCTCTGGCACATTTTGGTCTGGCCCTGCTTGGTTTCCAGCCTGTTCAGCTGTGTGGAACAGCAATCCTGGATCCCACAACTAAATAGGAACCACTCCTTCCCGCCTTGGGGACAAGCTGTGTGGGACGGATCCCCTTCACGCTCGCCATCTCCAGGGCACCTGCAAAAACACTCAGCAAATCCCTTTTCCTCCCCCAGGTGGCCACTCCTGTCTGCTGACAACCTGGCTTTCAGGTGGGAGGACAGGGAATTGCGTGCGGGAGGTTTGGGGACACCAGGCAGGAACTTCACGCCCCTGTGAAACCGGAGGGAAATGCGCTGCCAGTGCCGGTGCTTCCAAGTCCTTCCTCATAGCCTGTTCCTGCCAAACACACCCCTGCCGTTTGGCTCTTCATTTCATGTCAAAAGCAGGCGGGCAAAGGCTGCTGGTGCACCAGGGCTGTGAGCAGCAGGCAGCACCCGTGGGTGTCCCAGACCTTGACAAACCTTGATTTCCCCCGAGTGAGCAGGATCAGTCATCTTACAGAGTGCTCATCCCCTTGTTTGAAACGTTGGTTTGTTATCCCTGCAATCCATGCAGAAGGCAGTCTCACTTGCCAGGTATGGTTCCATAAGAAGCACCCAGGGCCAGGGGAGCCCCTCTCTGTCCTCCCTTCCCCAGCGTGCTCACCCTGAGCTGAGTCACCCCTGCTCCCTGGCATTTCTCCTGCCCTCTCCATCACTCCCTCTGTCACCGCCTCCCTCCCCAGCCGCAGGGGCAGCTCTGACTCCTCTCCTAGGAGGGGATGCTGAATTATGCCAGAGTCAGCAGTGAGTGCTGCCTCCTTGGCTCATCCCTGAGTCTTGATATGCCAAGAAAAACCCAGGCCGGCCACAGAGGGCTCCTGGAAATGTGCCCAGGTGCTCCTCTCGCTTAAGTTCATTTCCTCTGAGAGCACACCTGATAGAAACAGAATTAAGGGAAGCCAAACCCTCTCTCCAGGTACATCCCACATGCTGGCCCTCCACAGAAAGAATTATGAAATGTAATTAACACCTGGCCCTTTTTCCAGGGCTGACTTTTCCTTCTTGGGAGACAAGGGAAGGGGAGCTGTGTGATAGCACCAGCCCTGCCAGCGCAGAGACGGTGCTGTTGTGCAGCTGAGCCTGGGGACATGCCAGGAGGTGGCCCAGGCTGGCCAAGCAGAGAGCAGTGCTCATCCCTGATCTCCATCTCCTGCTGGGCTGCTCCAGCATGGCCTTGGCAGGTCCCAGGGCATGGCCTGGGTTTTGGGAAATGTGAGACATGCCCAGGGCAGTGGAAACACCGGCAGCAGCTCTTCAGGCAAGGATACCAAAGGTTAGGCAGCTGTTGGGAGTCAGTGGGCATTATTTCTGCAATAAAGAGGAAGGTGCACAGGGATGTGTAGGGACTCCACTGGAAGATGACAGGGCCCACAACCTGGCCTGAACGCTGCATAAATGCCACAATACCTTTGGAAAGGGGAAAGTGACCTTGAGGTGTGTCAGAGGATGCTGGAAAGGCTCAGCAGGCACCAGTCATGGGAGAGGAAAGCTCTCCTGAGAAAAGCCCTGTGTGTAGGGGTGAAAACACCCTGTCTGTTGAGCAGGGGAGGTGACACACAGGCAGGTCAGGCTGGCTGGCAGGGAGAGCTCCTGGCAGGAGAGCTCAGAGGCATCCCTTGGTGCAGCAGAGACCACATTGCAGCCTCTGCTGTGCCAGAGTTACTCTCAGCCCCACATCCTGGCTTCCCTCTCATTTTCCCCACATTGCTCCAACGTTTTATTGCAGTGAAGGAAACCTTTCCTCCACGTGCAGCAGCTGTGAGCTGCCCCAGGAGCAGAACAAGGCCAGAGTGGGCCCAGTTTTGGCACAGTAAACATGGGAGGAAACAAGCAGGTCGCAGTGCAGACCCAAGGAGGGGATTACAGAGCTCCTCTTGCATGTGGGACTTGACGTCCAACATCGTTAATGCCTTCTTAATCACTCATAAGCCATTCTGCTCTGAAAGAATAATAATAATGATAAAAAACCAAAAACCTCTTTAGTCTCTTTGCTTTTTATTTTCCTGTTCGTAAATCCCAAGGCCTTCAAAACACTGTCCCTGCTGAGTGAACTTAACCATTAACCTACAAAGAGCCACTGATGATTATGCCTCTGAAAATAGATTTCATCCATTCCCTCCACTCGCCTCTACTGATCTAGACACAAATGCTTAGTGATTGTTACTTGGCAACCATGGTAAAAATGTACTGAGCCACACGTGGCTACAAAAGATGAAATCACTGTCATGAAATTTCCAAAATAAGTACTGTAATACCAGAACACTTATTCCTAAGAGGAACAAACAAACCTCTGCCTTATATATTGCTGTTGCTGGTGGCTTTTTAAAAAATAGTTCATTTTTTTATTAGCAAGGCACAGGTTTTTTTCTTGCTTCTTTGTGACTTCATTCAGCTTGTTTTGCTGTGGTGAGCACCGCATACATGCGTATATGGACACACAGCATCCAGGGAAGCACAGATACCCGCTGCTGAAGCCTGGACAGAAATACAGAATTGTGGGAGGGCCCACAGGTGGGCAGGGACCTCAAGAGGTCTTTGGTCAAAGCAAGGCCCACCCCCAAGCAAGGGCAAGGTGCTCAGATGGGTCTCTGTAAAGAGGCATGCACGTGCTCACTCTCCAGGCTCTCAGAAGCGAGACCAGAGCACATAATAAAAGGTGAATCCATCTGAGATTGCTTTAAACTTGCAATCACTAGTGCAGTGAAAAGCTGGGATGGATATCAGTTATTGATTAATCAGCTGCTAGGACCTACAGTTGTCAAATGTCCAACTCAAGTCTCCATAAATCCATCCTTCTTCTATGGCTGAGCTCCTGTATCCAATGCTGCGCAGTCCCATGGACTACCAAAACCAAGATGCCACTCCACATAACAAACACCTGAGCTTTAATCTCTGATAAAAGATTTCCCAATGAGAAAATGTTTGTGTCATGATTCTCATAACCAAGAATTCTGTGCCTTTAGATCTGATTGAAAGCTGTCCCGGGAAGCCTTTGATTAATACATGTTTCTCTGTTGGTCTCTCAGTGAAGCAAGGAAGAAGTGGATGTTTTTGCTTTGCTCAGAGATCCAGGGGCCAGCCTGGCTTCTGGACTCCACACAGTTGGAGAAATCTGAAACCAACATGCCCCAAGCTGAATTTTTCAAACATGAGCCTCTTGAAGTTGTCTAACTTCTCACCAGGGAAATATTTAATTTCAGAGATTAAACACTGTGTTTGGAGATTCAGAGGCAAGATGCAATGCTGATTAGCATTTGTCTCAAAGCCTGATTATTCACACTGTTCCTCTTTTAGGGAACATACTTCTTTCAAGCTCGCACATAAATTTGTGCCCACAGATCTGCTTTCTCCTCTGATCAATACCCATTAGTTGCAACTTTTCCTAGATTTGAGTAGCAAGGGCATCTGTTCCTCCCCAGAGTGGTGCTAGATTGGATCAGCAATCTGAAATGAGATTCACCCCAGTTTTCAACCCTGCTCATCCCCTGAGTCCTGCATGCTGCACTGGTGCTCCTGGTGAGGACAAGAGGTGCTTGTCCCTCTCTGCCATGCTCCCCCAAGCAGTGGGAAAAGATGCAAGGGGGTTTCACATCCTGCAGTGGGAATATCTGCTCAGCTCCCTTCTGCCTCTTAGAGCGGAATTTTATCAGCAGTGAAGTGACCTGCCCCATTTCTCCCTGCAAGAAAGGGCTTTAGTGAGCAGGGTCTGCCACCTCTCTGGGATGTTTCCAGGCTGATGCAGGCACTGCAGCATGCTTGCAGTGTGCCATGGGTTGAACTCCCTGGTTTGCAACAGAAGAAGCCTTTCCCTGCTCTGCTGCTGCTGCGGAGTGAGAAGTCCTGGTGGCAAACACTGCATTGTGAGCCCTGCCAGGGGTCCAGCATGGATATCCATCAAGGATGCTCCCCAGGCACAGGCAGGAGGGCTGGTTCAGCCCATCGCAGCTGGGGCTCTCTCCCTGAGCCCCCTGCACCTTCCATGGCTGAGCCTGAGCCCCTCTGAGCCCCCTGCACCTTCCATGGCCCAGCCTGAGCCCCTCTGAGCCCCCTGCACCTTCCATGGCCGAACCTGAGCCCCTCTGAGCCCCCTGCACCTTCCATGGCTGAGCCTGAGCCCCTCTGAGCCCCCCTGGGCAAGGAAACCCGTGAGCCCTGGACAGTCCCTAGGTGACATCTCCAATCCACTCTTAAATGCTGCTTTCCTATTTCTTCCGTCTATAAGGCAAGCACAGATCTAGAAAAGACATTTCCTCAGCCTTCCCTCTGCAAGGGTTTGGGAACAGCACTTTGAAATCTCTGAGAGGCCCTTGCAGACTGTGAAATGGTGATAAAAGCAGCTTAACTGAATGAAATGAGATGGTGCCAAATAAAAATGATCTTCTCTCTTTTCTGGGTTCATCTTCCCCACTAACCTATGCCTTCCCCCTTACTCCTGGCCAGCAGGTTCAGGCTTTTGGGTCAGGGCTTCTCTGATGGATGCACGGCCCATCTTGCTGGGATTTTTTCCTAGGCAAAGGCAGGAAGGAGGCTTCCCAGCTCCCTGTGATTATTTCATGCTTTGTCTCCAAAGTCTTTGAGAAGAAACTGGCCAGAAATCCCACAGACAGGGAAGAGCTCTGGAGCTCCCTAGCTCAGAGGAAGATAGTTTCATCACTAAAGTGAAATGAAACAACACTGAGAAGGGAAAAGAGCCATGCAAACAGTTTTAACTTCCCTGCCCAGTGACACAAAACTAGCTTTAGAAAACAACATACCACAAAACCACACACAGCATTTTGCATCTGTTTCCTGAAGCTGGGCTCAGGGTTAAGCTGGGCTCTAAACTCCGGCAGGAAATGTTTCCTACTTGCACTTTAGAAATGTGTTTGAACACCGGCTTTTTAATCAGTGAGAGCTGCCAAGCTGTATCAAGTTTTCCATACTTAAAAGCTGATTTTTCACAAATGCACTTTTAAGAGATTTTTTAAAAAAAGAAAATTAAAATAAGCCCCTGGCCTTCTAAATTGCTCTTGCTTTCTAAACTCACAATGCAAACATGCAGAGCTATGGGTGACTAATAGGTATTTAAACTAGTTATTATTTTCTTCTGCAAAGAGTGGCAAACCACAAGAGCTAATAATCTTGGATTTCATTATCTCATGTGCTGAAGGCTTGGTACTCCAGACAGTTGGAAGCACAGGGAGAAATTAAAACTCTGCATCTCAAAAATGCAAACCCTACATGAGCTGTTTGGAAGAACGATGACCCCAACCCATTTCAGCAGGGTCAACCTGTTAGCATCCACTTGCTGACAGATTCCTGATGCGAGTGGTTTGTGGGAATTTCATGCTTTGATTGCCCAGCAGCAGGGCAGTGTGACCACACAGACTCAGTTTTGCCCCCATGGCATTCTCAAGTGCTGTCTTGCCTCAAGCAAGTGCCCTGTTAATTTCACACCGTATCTCAGTGGCTTGGCATTCGCTGCATTGCACGGAGCGTGCTGAGAGCTGCCTGTGCACAGAAGCACCCACGGGCAGCAAAGCAAAGTTTGTCCCTACAACCTTAATTCTGTAAAAGTTCACCATAAATCCAAAGCTCAGTGTTCCCATACTGCCCCTCCAGCAGTCAAGTGTGATGGTGCTGCCTGCCCAAATCTCTCTGCGCTCACAGCAGGGCCAGCACAAGCAACTGAGTGCTCCTGGGAGAGCAGGAGGGAAACAGTCCTTTTAAACCATTTCCACACTGAGCTGCCATCACTGGGAGCACTCCCAGCTCAGGATCACTTTCAAGATGCAGCCATTACTAAAACCCATTTTCTGGCTGACAATATTGGCATAAAAGCCGAGCCCTGCCTGACTCCTGCTCTGCATGGACAAAGAGCAGTGGAAAGGAAATATTCCTTCTGCCTTACAGGCAGCAAAATCTGTGAGATTTTAATGTTTTGGTTTTGCTCTCCCCAACACCTGGAACCAAAAAAAAGGTTTCCTGTTTTAATTCCCCCAAAAGCTGATGACCTCCCTGTCTCTAGGTCAGCTCATTCCCCCACCTGCCAGCAAGTGACAGATTAAAACAGCCACTTTCACTGCAGCTCTCCAGTCTGGGAGCTTTTTGAATCAAAATGAGACAGGCTATTTGCCAACTCACTTCTACATAAAATGTGGCTTTCAGCAGGGCAGGAGGACAGCTGGGGAAATGGCAGCTTCTCTGACTCCTGCGCTGTGCTGGCAACCTGTGACTTGGGCATATCACACTGGGGCAAGAGGCCCGGCAGGGATGTGGCAATGAAGTGACCGAGGTATGAGTTTCACAAGGGTCCTGCGTCCACCTTCTGCAGCATGTCCATCCTGCTCCCATTTGGTTCCTCTGTGCCCTCCTCTCAGCCAGCTTCCAGCTCTCTCAGGGACCAAGATCCCAGCAAGCAGCCAGGGCGAGCAGTGCAGCAGCAGTCATGAGCAGGAGGGGACACCTGCTTAGCTTGGACAAGTGAGGACCAAATCTCCTATGAAACAGGACATGGACACAAAAACCCGACCAAACACCTTTGTGCAGATGCCCTTCTCCATTGGCCCACTTCTCTCTCCACCCTTTTCCCTCCTCCCATCCACTGGAGACAGCATCAGTCCGTGCAGGGAGCTCAACAACCCGTCCCCAGCCTGTGTGTGTGTCCCCAGCACGGGAGCCCTTATATATCCATTAGCTGAGCCAAAAGAAGGCTGCCAGCTCCCTCCAGCCTCCCAGCCAGCACCAGCAGGGATCGTGCTGAGGGAGCTCCCCCGAGCACACCAACAGTGGTGCTGGGCTGGTAGCCCTGACCCCGGCCCTGCTGCAGAGGGGCCAGCCCTGCCACGGTGAGCAGCAGTGCTTGGAACCCTGCCAGCTGCCAGAAGAAACCCGCTGGATTTTAATGTGGCTTACGGCTTCATCAGGAACCCAGGAGCTCAGAGGCTCTGGTCGAGGCTAGTTTAGCAATCTGTCTTTGTGTGTGGGACAATATCCTACAACAGCTGCCCCCATCTCCACAGGCATCCTGGGGCACACGTGGACAACAGATTAAAAAATAGGTAGCCTTGATGGCTCTAAAACTGCTCAGAGATAAAGAAAAACATGAAGGCAGGAGGTGTTGGGAAGGCAGCAGCTGTTGGAGGAGCCAAGGGACAGATTAGTTTGCATAATTCATTCCTGAACTTCAAGGGGAGGCTCAGGAGCCAAGGTCTCCTCTTGCTGAAGTCGCTCTCCTCCGTCAGCCTGCAGCAGAGACACGATCAATCATGGCCACTGCAGCTCCTCGGTGACATTTCCAAGTGCTCCACTGAGCAGCGATGAATTAGAGATGGCCACGATGTAGCCGTGGGGGTGTCTGGGTCTCTCTCCTGGACTTCTGCAGCCACTGAGCTCTACCCTCACTCTGCCCTCAACCACATTTCCTGAGACAGATGGGATCAAGGAGATAATGCTTGTACATAGCTGCACCAGTCCTGATAACAAGCTATTAACAAGAGGCATTTTTGCACTGTACCACTCCTAACAGGAGACTGACAGCTGTGGAGTAAATACCAGCCAGCAGATAAGCCCCAAGTGCTTCTCTGTCTGCACGGGGTGCTGCTCACAGTGCTCAGCCTGCCAGCCACATGCTGGGCAACTCTGTGCTCTGCCCCAGCACAACATCACCTCTGTGCCAGCCTCTCCATGACCGTGTCCCCTGCCTGTGTGACAGTACCACACCAGCCAGGCTTTGTGAAGCACCTGGGGATCTCTAACATGGAAGTACAGCATAGGACTCTGGATGTTGCTGTAAATTGCTGAGCTACTGCAGATTAGCACTGATGGCTTCCTTAGGTTGTGTATGGGACGTGGATGGTAGCATGACCAATTGGAATCTGGCCTCCTGAGCTGAAAAAAGCTCTGGATTTCTTGTGTGACCGCTTCACCCCTATTGGTATCAGATGTTCCTCAGTAAGCACAGAGAAATGCTTGGCCAGGCACGGTGCATTCCCCGGGGATGCAGCTGCTCTTCAGTCTCTGCTTGTCCAAGCATCTTGATCTCAAGAAGAAAGCCCTGAGTTGTGACACATTTCCTCCCAGCTCTCTTTGGAGCCTCCGCTCCTGCAAGCAAAGAGCAGGAGAGCTGCAAGGGCCCTTTGCTCCATCAAGGGCAAGGACTGCTCCGTCCTGCAAGTGTCTGCTCATGACAGCCCAGCCTCTGCCCTCAGGGATGTGTCCCCTGTGGAGGGCACGCTCCCCAGTGCCAGGCACAGCTCCCAGCTACAGCTATCTTTTCCTTATTGGGTTACTATTTTTACTGGGTGATGCTTCTGCAGGCCACACAACCTTCCACTCTGTCTCTGCCCAAGGAGCCATGGATCTGCTGGGCATGTTGTTTCCACATGTGGGAAGGAAGGAAGGAAGGAAGGAAGGAGGGAAGGAAGGAAGGAAGGAAGGAAGGAAGGAAGTGCTAGGACGGCACAGTTTGAATGTGGTGATTTCCCTTCCTTCATCACCTGCTACCTCCATTCCCCCAGCAGCTGGTGGGCCCTTCAGTTCCCACCATCACTACCAGGGTCACAAACCTCCTGCATGAGGTCCAGCGCACCTGAGGAGAGCAAAGGGGTGATTTGGCACTGCTGATGTGATGGCAGGATCCAGGTGTGATCCCAGTTCATCATCCAAGCTCAGAACAAGCACACACTTCCTCCAGCTGATGCAAAAGACATCCCTCAACAATTGAGGTGCCAGGGAATCCCTGACCATGCTAGGCTGGATCAGAGGGTCAGCCTGTCAGGGGAGGAATCAAGGTGTGAGTGAAGGAAGCTGCTGAGTGAGGTGATGTTTGTGGTGGTGTTTGTGCCTGCAAGTGGAGGGCAGCAGCTGTAGTGGGAACAGGCAGTTCCCAGGGATCCATGGACTCCTCTGCCATGTAGACACCTGGCCCCGGCACCAAGAGCTAAAAATACCTCCCTGCCAGCAGATGTCCTGGAAAGAGTGGGTTTCCCATGGCACAGCCAAAAAACCAGAGGGCATGCAGGGTGGCACAGGGGCACTAGGGCTGCTGTGCAAACCCACCACCAGCCCTGAGAGGGAGCTGGGCTGGGAAATGGATAAAGCAGGAGGAAAATGGGCAAATGATTAGTGACTCCCATCCAGTGGACAATCCATATGCTTCCAAGGCAGGTCTAGCCCTGACAGCACAGCTTCAGCTGATGGCTAGGCTTGAAGCTTTGTTTATTTCCCATTGGAAGATCCTGACTGTTGCCAAACCTTTACTACTGTGGCTGGCATCTGTCCAGGGTCAGTGTCAGCCCTGCATGGACCCTGCTGGTCACTCAGCTGGAGCAGTGCACCAACTCTCTCCCAAAAACAAAATCACGGCACCACTGCTGGTGTGACAGAACACCCCCCTCTGTAGCTCTGCTCTCAGCTCTGTTTGAGGGGGTGAGCCCTTGCCGACTCACATAGCGACCTGCCAGGTGAGGGATTTAAATAGATTATGTGCATTAAACAGGGGAAGGGGGTGTTGCTTATCAGTGCAGCATGTGAGATCTAGTTTGTCACCTGAAGAAGCCCAGGTTTAACTCACAGGCAGTGGCACTTTTGAGGTTGCCCACCCACCTGCTTGGGTTGGCATGAAGGCACGCATGCTATCTGCACTCACTTTGTCCAGAGGCAATGTTCTTGCCAATCTCAGCAATACAGGATGATGTAAGTGTATCATCCATTATTACTATTTTCATTCTTGACACGTGGAAAAATTAATTTTCTTTTAAAAAGTGATGTATGAGGAACCCAGATTTCCCTGAATAATATACGGACCTATAATCTGGCTGTTACCCTTTGTCTGAAGCATTAATATTAGCAGAAGGCAATTTAGGATGATTGCTTTTAAGTTGTAAAGCCAATGTTCAATTAGAGCATGAAATGAAAGACTTATCACTAGTACTGGCATAGAGATTTATTCACAGAGTATTTATTTTCAGCCACAAAGATGCTGGTTTTGTCAAAAGTGACATGTTTAGAACAAGATACTTTTGTCTAATATTACTATGAAAAAATGGTTTGGAATCAAACATTTTTATACTTAGGATAATGACAGCATTTTGTTAAAAAAATTCAATGCCATGCTTTGAATTCCAGTCACTGAGTTTGGTTTGAGGAGGTTTCCATTGCTCTGCAGGCTGTAGAGGATACTGTTCACATTCTCCACCACCTTTTGCTAGGGTGAAGGTAGTGGAAGCGATACCAGGAATATTTTAATAGCCAACCAGAGCTCCCAGCAGTCTCCCACAAATGTGAAGCTTTGTTGAACCCCAAACTGATCTGTGAATTAAGCCTTTGTGAAATGCTGGGGAGCAGAATCATAGGCAGCCTTCCCTCCAGCAAGCAAAGAAATAAATGTAAGTCCATGGCTTGTAAAAAACACCCAAACATGGTTTGGTACCTGCCGGCACTGCTAGTGCTGCATGGCAGCACAGGAGCTGGGGAGTTCTTGTGTTTGTGCAACTCAGGCTGCTTCATGGAAATTCCCATTTTGTCCACACCTTTGGATGGCCAAGACTCCAGACTTTCTAGTGAGACCTCAGGAGAGGCATGGGGAGGGGTGGGTTTGAGCAGATCCAGCACATCCGTCAGGAAAAACCGCACACAGTGCATGAGGTTTCACCGGGGAGATAAAGGGAAGGCAGTGACAAGCAGCCTGCTGGTCTGTAACATCACCACACAGCAGCTGCTCTGTGGGCTGCCAGTGACTGCTTTGTCCCAGGTAATGCTGATTTTCTGCACACACTGCTCCCCAGGCCCCACAGTCCATTTGTGCCTGTGCTTTCCAAAGAGAAGCCGTTTGTGGCTGAGCCGCTGGCTGCAGGCTGGGGGTTTGTGCTGGATTGCTGCAAGAATAAGGAACAGAAGGGACTTTGGTGCTTCCTATGCCACGAGTGCTTGGAAATATCTGGAGAGAACTGGTGGGTATGAGCCACATGCAGGGGACAGTCGTGGTCAGGGGGGCTTGTGCCACCCAGTGCTGATGGTGGGGGAAGGGAGAAGGTGCAACCTGCCTCACCCTAACTCCCAGTATGACCAATCGATACGACCCTGAAATGGCACTTAAGGGATGCTGGGGCTCCTGGAGCTGTGAGAGAGCAAGGCCATCAGGGCTGAACTCTGACTGGGAGAGGGGAGCCCTTCCCTCCCCTGGCTCCCCTGGGGGCACAGCCAGGATCCACCTGGTCCCAGGGAAACTCGCCAGTACATCTTGTTCCTGCTGGGCACTATTAATTTGGCTAAGCAGCCAGAGCTGGCAACACGTTTGCACAGAGTCCTGCACTGAGTAAAAAGCTGCGAGATGTTGAGACACAATTTAGGGACAGGATGGAGCACTGACCTGCTCCTCTCAGCCTGGCACTGCCCTCCATGCCTGTGGGTCTGTCACTAGCACACACTTCTTGCCCCTCCAGAACGCACTGCTGGCTCCCAGTTTCTTCCCCATTTACAAGCTGTGATCCGGCCCAGAAGCTCAGAGCAGAGTTTAACCTCTGGAGATGGCAGCTCCCATTGCTCTCAGATCCTCTTGCAACATTTATGTAAACAACATGCATTCAAGCAGCAACACACACAGCAGCTCTCTGCCAGCACAAGATGGCCAAGTGTGCTCAACAGAGAGGCAGTGATTTTTCCAAGGCAAAGGTCTGAACCTGAACTGCCACCAGGTCTTTCTCTTTTTAGCAGATGAAGGATGGCAGTTAGAGATGTTATTCATCTATGCTTTCACATGGGTTGGCAGTTGTTTAATTTAATGGTATGAGATGGCTAGTTAGAGCAGGACAGCTGGGTATCTGCAATTAATCTGCGCTTAAAACACACTGAAAATGAGCAATACAGTCTGGCTGGGTCTTAGGTTGCTGATATGGAAATCCCAGTGGAAAGATTAAAGGAGTGAAAGGACGTATCTCCAAGAGAAGTTTATTCCCACAAAAGAAATCTCTGGGTTCATTTGCACAAAGATGTTTCTCAAGGCTGTAGAGATTATACCCTTCCTGAGGTATTTTCCAGCTGCACTTTGCAGAGGTCTGGATGGATCCGAATTGCACCTTGGTTCTGAGCAGCCTCTGGCATAAGTTTACAGTGTCAAGAAATGGAAAAAAAGAGAAAAGAAGTACTAGAAAGTTTCTTGCAGTGGGAACATTTGTCACTGAGATGTTTCACGGAATAAACCCTGGGCACGAGACCAAGAGAAGTAATTGGACTGGCCATGCTCCATGTTTAAGATACTTGTCTTGGGCTTTTCAGATGTGCAAAGAATATCACTTCTTTCTTCCAGAGAGCAAGGATGAGAGGGGTTGATGGCTTTCCTCAGCTTGCATATCCTTTAGGCCTTTACCCCAAAGTCATGCAGCTTTGTCCCTTGAAACGCAGCCAGCGTGAAAACCTGCTTTTCATTGCTGTCCTGAAAGCCCTGCAGTACACTGAGCTGCCTGCACCGTGCTGCCAGAGCAGGCAGGAGCAGGAAGGAACAGGAAGGAACAGGCAAGAGGAGGCAGGAGCAGGCAGGAGCAGGCAGGAGCAGGCAGGAGCAGGCAGGAGCAGGAAGGAACAGGCAGGAACAGGCAAGAGCACGAAGGAACAGGTACAAGCAGGAAGGAGCAGGAAGGAGAAGGAAGGAGCAGGCAGGAACAGGCAGGAGCAGGCAGGACTGTGCCCATGTGGGAGCACACTGTGTGGGAGTCACACTGCAGCACGTGGTGAATTCAGCCCTGGAGTCATGCAAGGACAGAGTCTCCAGAAAGGCACCTCGCCACATGCCCCTGGCTCAGGAGAGCCAGCAGACATGTCTCCAGTATGCTTTTTGCTGGCACCTCCCCCAGGCCATCCATCTGTGGCCTTGGTCCCAAGGGTGCCTCCAGACTGCTGAGGAGCAGGCAAATCCCCGCCCTTTGTGCACGGCCCCCATCCCTCCACACCTTCCTGACAGCTGGGAAAGGGAGGGAAGGAGACGGTGTGAAACACGGTGGGAACACTGGCAGGGTGGAGGAGATGGTGGCTGGAGGTCTCTACTGTGCTCTCATGCTGCCAGCACAGGGAGAAGCCAGGAAAGGTGTCCGCTTCCCCACTCCATGCTGTGGATGAAGCATTTTGGGCTGGCACATGTGATGGGCCCTGATGCCTTCTGAGCTGAGCACCCATCGGTCTCATCTCAGAAATTACTCTTGTGAGGAGCTCCTGCCACATGGATGGGCCCAGCAGGAGGCTGTGAGAGGGGAAAAAAGCAGATCGCCAGCTTCAGGATTCACCTGGGACAGCCCTGAACTTATCCTTGTGCAGGCAGCCCCTCTTGGTCTGCTGGGCTTGTGGCTGGTTTTGGGAGCTCCTGTTAAAGGTGTGAGAAGGCCTGAGGATGGCAGAGGCAGGATCCAGCCAGGAAATTCAGGGTCCTACAGGTTTGTGTGTTTGGAAGAGACTGGGTGTGTCTGGCCTGGGCAGTAATGCAGCCCCACCTGGACTTGAGAGGCTGCTCCTCACTGTGCCAGCCCCTCAACAGAGTGGCTCCCAGAGCTCCTCTGGCATCACACCACCTTTCTCAGCAGGGATCTGCTTTATAATTTCTTTTCTTTTTTTAACTAATCCTCTCTACTAACGTGTGCCTGGCAGGTTTTGAAGTAAAGAATAGCAGCTGGAGGCACCAGCTATTGAAGCAGCTCTGCAGACGGAACAGCAGCCCTGTGATTAGAGCCGTGCTGCAGTCCCTGCTGAGATGGCCCGGGCTTTTGAGGGATGTTCTAAGGATCAGCATATTAAACACTGCAGCTCACTGGTGCTGTATTGCCACAGAGGTGAGTACTCAGGCACAGATTAATTGCCATCTTCAGGAGGTAATTAAAGGGACTCTGAGCCCTCTCTCCATCCCAGGCAGCACAGACCACACGCCTCGGCCACGGCTGCAGCTGCACAAAGTCTCTGCCTCCAAACCGTGGCAGCGAGCGGAGATGGATGGATTTACACAACCTTTGTTTGCCAACAGGCGATCCGCCATCAATATTTAAAGCTGAATGAGTCTCAAGAGTGGGATGAAGAGTGCTTGATAAGGCAGCATCCATCATTCTGGTTTTTAATTTTGCGCCTGCTCACTCACTGCACGGCATTATATGCATATCGAGTAAATGAATAATGGATAAATAATTCACCAAGTGGCTCGTCCTCTTGGTTCTCTTGGTCATCATGGAGCTTGGGTGCCTGGCACAGGGATCCCGGAATTACCAAGTGCAGGGAGGTGGTTTTTGGGGTAGTACCATGGTGACACATTACTCAGCACTTCTGGAGTCCCTCTGCCAACAGTTGTGATTCCACAGCTGCCCATCTGGCTTTATAAAGGTTCATCAAAGCCTTCTGGCTTCCAAAACTGCTCAGGAGCCCCAGAACCATCTCTATTGACTCTGCCCATGCAGTTGGTGCTGGACACCCATCCCTGCTATATTCCTAGTGTGCTGCAAGGGTGCCAGCAACACCATGGGCAACGTGCCCAGGACCTCCTGCTGTCCCATCCTTATGCTCTGAGGACAGCCAGAGCAATCCTGGTCCTCCTGAAGCTTGTGCTGAAACTCTGTTGGTCAGGCAAAAAGAAGCTCCAGCTTCTGCTGCCATCACTGAATAGGGAGGACAAGCTATGGTCACCCCACGGGGCTATTTGCCCCAAGCACTGGGACGTTTCCCGTCACAGCTCTCAGCAGCACCTTTAAAAGTGGCACTTTAGTTGAAGGGAAAAGGGACAATGATGCCAGTGTCTGCTCTAGGAAAGGCAAGGAAACCAAGTATGCAACAATTTCAGGAAGCCCTCCCCACACTCTTGTGAGGCTACAAGCTGGCTGCACCCCACTCCACATTTATTCCTCCTGTCCCTTCCGTCTAAGTACAGGGGGAGCAGAGAGCTGCATTAGAGCAGAAGGGACCTGCCAAACCTGGGTCCCTTCACTTTCCAAAAGAAGCATCGAGGTCTGCAGGACATGTATGCCTAGTTCAAATATTGCAGGATTGTTAGCTGGAGCACCCAGAAGCCTCACCTGCAAGAAATGCTGTCAAACATGTTGCTGGACAGTAAGAGCATGACAGGCATGGGAGGGCTGTGGAGCAGGGATTTACCACGTGTGACTTTTCTGGCCAGGCTTCTTCAGGGACCAGACACTGATCCTCAGCTGCCCCACAAGTCACACTGACACCATCCAAGAGACCTCCATCTGCTTCCACTCAGCCTCAGCAATAACCTCTCCGTGCTCAGCTGCCCACAGCTCTGCTGCCATGGAACTGGGGCATTGGGATCTCTGGGGAGATCAGTCAGGGCTGGGCTACCCAACAGGCCCTACAAGCTGCTGGTGGCCAAAAGCAGAGCTGTGAAACCCCCAGAACCCTGATGTCATGGCTGGAAAGGCTCCAGCTTGGGGGCTCATGTTTGCTGGATGTTGCCATTCCTGCAGCAGGAACTCTGACACACCACTGACCTTTTGCAATGATGGCATGGCCAAAGCAGCAGCCCAACTCTGGTTGCAGCTCTGTTTTGAGGTTTTAGACTTAGCCAGGGTCAGCTTGCCCCAGTGCACCACCAGAGAAACCCACCTCTGCTGTGAGAATCCCTCAAGACACTGTGGGGAGAAGAACCCTGTCAGCAGTGCTGCAAAGCTTCCTTGGTCAGCTTCTCCTTCTGGCTACCAGACACACAACTCAGCTGCTTGGGACAAACTTAGGCAACACCATGCTGGGATATGTCTTAATTTATGGTGCCAAACAGAAAATCAACTCCACGTGCTTGGTGCAAAAGGCTCGGCAGTTCCTGCTGGAAGATGCTGGAGTGGATTCTCTCCAGTGGCAATCAGCAGGCTCTGAACCTCTGCAAAACAGTTTGCTTTGTGCTGAAAGCTTTACAGATTCACCAGGACTTCTGCAAACCCTGGTCCCAGAGGGGTGTGCAGGCAGTGTCACCTGTTCCAGAGCAATCTCAGCCCCTCTCTGCCCACAGATGTCCTGATCTGATGTGACATGATCCAGGTCTGCTCTGGTTCCAGGCCTGGTTTGTGAGAGCGCGGCCTCCTTATGGCTCTGTGCATTTCTGGGTCTCCACATGAGATCTTAGAGTAAGCCAGAATTCATGGATACATGCCATATCTTAAAGTTTAGCAACCAGATTCCTAGAACATGGATCCTGAAGCATGGAAAGCAGTTTGGTTTTCCTGACACTTGGTCATTTCCCAGTGCTCAGCCACTTCAGCCCATCCCCAGTAATGCTTGGCTGTGGCTGGCTGAAGCGTTTCCACATCACCAACACACAAAGCCCATGTACAACCATGGGTCACGAGTACCCTGTGACATGAGGGATGCAAAGGGATGCACAGAAATGCTTTTAGCATCCTCAGGGAGCTTTCCGCTCCTCTGCTCAGTCCTCTTCTCCTGTATTTCTCCCAGCTGCAGCTGTCACACAGAAAAGTGCAAGGGAACTCACTGAGGCAGTAAAAGTGTTGCTCAGCTTCAGCAGGAAACACATGCAGGAAATCCCTGGCAAGCCACGTGCATCCAAGCAGTGGCAGGGGATCAGAGGAAGCCTTTCCAAACCACCTCACCAGAAAAAGGCTCCAGCTCCCTCCAGTCCCTGCTGTGCCCCTGCAGTTTCAGCACCAGTGCCTGCAGGGGACTCAGAGGTGAAATACCCAAGGGCTCTGCATTGGGATCTCTCAAGCTCTGGCAAAGCCTGGCAATAAAATTTGACATTTTGGGGGGGAGACAGTTTTTATAACCTTNTTTTTTTTTTTAATAGCAACAATAAAAGTCAGTCTTTTGGCAAGTGCCTGGAGCTGTGTTTTGCCATATGAGAAATGGCTCAGCATGTGATAACTGAGTTCATGGGCTTTGAAGAGCTTGGAAGAGCAGTGGGATGGTGTCTTTAACATACTTCTTTCAAGGGAAAAATGAGCAGAAGGCAAAAGGTAGTGGTGTAAGAGACCCTTTGCCAGTCCCCATGGACAGGGCTTCCAGCACTGGCAGAGTCCAGGTCTCTGGCCAGCTCTGTGCCCAGAGTGAGGACACAGGAGCACGAGGGGGGAAGAACACTTTACTTCCATTCCTCCCCCCACCCCCAGCCCAAGGAAGAGAAATAAGAGCCCAGTATCAAAGCAAAAAGCAACCAGATCCCTCCCCTTCCTTGGTTCGTTTTGAGCTGACCTTTAATAATTGCAGAAGGGAAAATGGGCTGGTCAGTTTGCATTAGAAATTCAGTGGAGTGGCTGATGCATCCTCCTACTTATCAAATCCAAGATGCTTGGGTAAGCCCTGTGAGCAATTAGTGCTACAACCTACAGCCAAAAAAATTTAGAAGTCCATATGCATATAGTTAGGAAAATGTTGATTAATTTGTTCTGATACACTCCAGAAAAAAACCCTGCTCAAATAGCATCAGGGAGCTCAGGCAGATTATAAATTGCCTTTCTCAAGATTGTAAATATTGCATCCATGCCTCCCTGTGTGTTTTAAAGACATTTTCATGGGGTGTGCCTGTGTGGAAGAGATTTGTTTTAATATTTTACTAAGGAAAGCATATTTCATCTGTGTGGTGCTTGCAAGTGAGGGATTTTTTAATTTTGAAAGGCTTCCTCAGCTGTGAAGAGAGCAAGTGTGGACGATACACAGACATGCCACTGCAATAAAGGCAGGATGCTACAGCTGCCCTGAGATGTGATTTAAAATGCACAGGGCAGATGCGAGAAAAAAAAGAGGAAAAAAAAAAAATGGAGCTCAGGAAAAATAGAGCAGGCACTGAGCCTTGAGCCTCTCATCCCCCTCGATCCCACGTATGCCAGGGGCCAGCCGAGGCTGGGCAGAGAGGGATCTTTAAACACCGACTGCTGCTAATTCAGGGCAATCACCTCTTGCCATCAATAGCCAGGCATTCACTGATCAGGGCTGGCACGGCATTACCATTGAGGGATCTTATTTGCATCAGGGGATGGCCAACATGAACAAAGCCACTTTCTTTTTTTGCAAACGCAACCAAATTTCACCCTATACTTGCAGAGGTAAAGCTGGAAGTGCGGACTGGGTACAACGTGGCAGCCCTTATGACCTGTACAAGAGCCCTCCTAGACCAAGTGTCTCATTCAGGGCTGCTCTGACCCCGGGNTTTTTGCAAACGCAACCAAATTTCACCCTATACTTGCAGAGGTAAAGCTGGAAGTGCGGACTGGGTACAACGTGGCAGCCCTTATGACCTGTACAAGAGCCCTCCTAGACCAAGTGTCTCATTCAGGGCTGCTCTGACCCCGGGTTTCCTGGCAGCACCGGGGCTGCCTGAACTGATACTCCTGTACCGAGCCATGCAAGCCCCCTCCTGGGAAGTTCCTGTCTCCTGCCATGAGGGGCTGTAGCTACACGTGCTCAGCGGCGTGCACACACAGCTCCCAGTAAGGTATTTGCTGGGGAAAGCAATGAGACTGAAGTCTGCCCTGCCAGAGTCAAGGATCTCTCTGATCAGAGGGTTCCTCTTCTCAAACGGGCTGAAGAACTGTCCCTGGCTCGGCACTCCCAGGGAGACTGTCACACTCGAGCTGGAGGGTGACATAACCCCAAGGGACTCTACCACAGAGAGCTCCAAATGCCAGCAAAGCTGCAGGCAGCTGCAGGGCTGAGAAGAAAACAGGGCCAATTCTGTGCAACAAGCAGCATTTTAGGGAGAAAGTTAGGAAGACAGACTGAAAGAGCTGCCGTTCAAAGAGCTGCTAACGTTTCCAGCATGCCTTGAAGAATTTTGTCTATTTTTGTGCCATGAGCTGAGCTCTGCTGATCTAATTCCAGATCAGCTCCGCTTCACAAACGCAGCAGCTCTGAATTCAGCCTGGTTTAGCTCTGGTCTTTTATCCTTGGGAAACATGTCTCGCTCTGAAGCTGGGAGGAAGCACACGGAAGAGCACAATGCTACAAAAAGCACCAGGAATTCAGCCCTTGGAGCCAAGGAAGCAGGCACATGCTGCAGGGGGTGAGACCCACGTGCAGCCAGCCGCAGCTATCCTGAGACACCGCAAGCAAGCAGCTCCCTCAGCAGCCAGCCCAGCCATCCAAGGCAGCCAGGACATGGAAAGACCTCACTGAAATAATGGCAACTCTCTCCCAGTGCTACCAGGGGTGGATTTGACTTGGATGGTGTTAAAGGTTTGCCAATGACGATCTGCCACCAACAGCAAGATGCAGGATGTGCTGAAGACCTGGACCAAAAAAGGTCTGCTTTGTACCTCTGAGACCTCTCCAGCTTCCATCACCTGATCCTGTCTTCTGTGGGGCTGCACTGGTCACTGGCAAGGTTTCAGAGCAGCACAAGCACGAAGCAAGGCCTGTGTGCAGCTGCAAAGAGCCTGGCACTTTGCTCCTTGGTGCATTCTCAGGCCCTCCTCTAAAAACCCTCCATGCTTTTTACTGCACGCTGCTGTGAGTTGGAGAAATGCTGTTAAACAGAGAGGAGGCATGAAACACTGCCAACAATTATCTTCTGCAGGGGTCAGGACAGACCTCAGCACCCTTGGAGCTCTGTCCTGGCATGTGCTCCCCCTGGTAACTTGCTCCTAGTGGAGCTGGTGGCCTGCCTTTCACTTCTCTGCTTTCAGCTGCAGAACACCAAAGCAAGGCAGACTGCTGCTCCATGGTGGAGTGTCTCCAGCATGCACTGGAAAACAGCATTCAGAATGCTCAAAATGCACCTAAACCCAACTGCTTACCTAGGAGCAGCAGGAAAAGAAAAGGTCTAGTACTTCTTGCACAGCAGCTGTCCTACAGTGCCTCTTCCAGGTACTGGCAGCTTATCTAGCACGCATAATCTGCCTGAAATTGTCTACATTTATCACTTTTGCCAAAGTGTTTGAGCACCTTGCAAGCTTTACCAGCTCTCTGCAACACAGGGAGCTGCTTGCTGCTGCCTGCTGGGAGCGGGTGGGGAGCTGGTGGGGATGGCGTGCCTGAGTCCTGGGGATGGGAGATGTCCCCCTCATCTCCTCTCTGCCAGGCTGCCCAAAGCTTGCTCCCCTTGCCTGTAGTGAATGACTCTAGAGCATGAGCATCTCCCTCGCCCTGGGGTAAGCAGCAAAGACCAGGAGCTTGATTTTCTGCTCCTCTTTTAACCCAGATGAAAAAAAGCCTTTAAGAGCCTCCTCTTCTGGGCCGCAAGCAAAAAGCCTGCCGGGCACAGGAAGGACAGCAGGCAAGGCACCCGCAGGGCACCCACTAGCAGCCCCTGGGGGGACACCAGCAATGTCCCCAGCCCGATGTGGGGCAGTGACCAAGCTTGCCGCTGCCTGTGCCGGGCGCGGCCGCTCTCCGTTGCTGTGAGAAATCCCGCTCGGCATCTGGCCACAGATGTTTGGGCAGCCGCACACCCTGCCTGGCCTGCAGCAGCCAGCGCCGGAGGAGACAGGCGGATTGCTCCCCCAAAACACATAACCTTGTGCCTGGATGCACAAAGGGAGCTCCCCAGCAAAGGCCAGGCACCACGGGCGGGGCGCTGCAGGGACCCGGGACTTAGTTGTTGCATCTGCCTCTGGTTTCATCTCTGTCAAGTGGCATAAACAATCAAATCAGCATTAATAAGGGCATTTGGTGGAGGCTTTTGGGTTCTTATCTTGCTTTTAACGATTCATTCAGCTTGCCTCTGCTCTCGCAACCCAAGCCCTCTCCATTCTTCCTGATCAAAGCCTGCAGGGAGCCACCCCAGCACTGTCTGGATAAATTAAAGGGACTTGGGCTGCGAGGACTGGAGGACTCATAAGGGGAGGATGAGTTCTCTGTAGAGGCACACAGAAACAAGCCACATTTGCTTGAGCCTGTTATCCCTAATTAGCAGCTCCACGCACACATAACCACAACGCTGCTGCTGCTGCTGCCACCACGTTCAGGCAGGCTGCGCTTCCTGAGGGCATCATCCCTGGCAGCCCCCAGCCCTGTCCTGCCACTCTGCTGTGGCCCCGTGACCCTGCCAGCGCTCGGCTGAGGGGGTGGCCACCACGGAGGGGACAGGGGAGCAGAGAGGGGATGTTTTTTCCCCACACGACACCATTTCCATGTCACCATTTTTTATGCCCCGCGCCTCCATGTCAGGCAGCCTGAGTGGCTCTCAACCAGGGCAGAGAAACCCTCCAGGACACCCCACACCCATCAGGCAGCTCTCCCTGCTCCTTGAGGCTGATGTATGGTCTCCCTGTCCAGCTGCCAGAGGAACCCCTTATATCAGATAGCTCTTATCTCAAAATAAGCCCTGGAAAAATAACACAGGCTTTATTTGTCATTCACTCTGGGAAAGTTTTGAGCTAATAAATAAAGTGAAGTTATTTTAAAGAGCAATAGCTTTCCAAAAAACTTCAGCTCAGGGCTCTGACAGAAACAACAATACCTCTGTTCCCTAAATACCCATCAGCTCAACTACTGCAAAATTTGGTTTCTTTGGCTGCAAAGAACAAAACTTTGCAAATGAATTTGCTTCACACTCATGTAATTAGCAATTAGCTCCCTGGTGGAAAATGATTCCCCCCCACAATATTTGGGTGAATCATACCCAAGTGGTTTTTTTTTTAAACTTGTTTTGTATATGTGCACATACATAAACACAGAGGCACATCAGAATCATGGCCAGATACTTCCCTTTGATCTGCTTTTCATTTCAGTGCAATTGAGGCCAGAGGTGTCAGCTCCTAAACCACAGGAAACGTCACATGTTAATGTTGATATTAGCAATCCCACTCCCCCATTGGCACTGAAAGTCAGAGATGGGGTCCTGCTTCCTGATGTCAGGCCAGGACTCCTGAGGAGCTGTGCTCAAGAATTCCTGCACAGTTTTGGGGAGCTATTTACAGTGCTTGAGCAAGGAGATGAGAGTGTAACTCCCACAGTGGAGTGCAGACATGCAGGAAGCACAGCACCATGCAGGACAAGAACCCTTTGCCCTAAGCTGGATTTTGGACCCTCATTTTCACATGATAGATCAGGCCTTGTCTTCCTCTCCTGCCCCCACCAGCTCATGCATGGCACAAGAAGTTTCCAACATTTTTTCAGGGTACAAAGTTGCTTTGTGCAGCAACTGAATTAAATTTGACTCAGTTTTGCCTAAACCTCATGCAGCAGCCTTGGGAGACACCCTTTCAGGAACAACCATATTTCTCCTTATTCTCCTTTTTCTGTGGAGACATGGCCTTTCATCACTTGCCTGGCTGGGTAGATTGGCAGGATGATGAAAAAATGAAAGAGCCTCAGTAAATCCAGCCAGTGATGTTGGCCAAATGTGACTGAGTACCCCCTGCCCAGGACACTGGCACAACCTAATCACTCAATGGAGCCATCAGAACCATGTACATCCATGCACGTATCCATATTTTCATATTTTCCATAGAATCATTGGATGTTCTTTGTTGGAAGACGATCTAATTCCGACCTCCCTGCCATGGGCAGGGATGCCACCCAGCAGATAATTTTGCCCAGAGCCACATCCAACCTGGCCTTCAACAATTTCAGAGATGGGGCATCCGTAACTTCCCTGGGCAACCTGTTCCAGTGTCTCACCTGAGGTTATGAAGGCAAGTCACAAAAATAGGCTTCAAAGCCATTTAAACCCTTGGGTTGGTTCAGTTCCCAAACCAGCAAGAGAAACAGCCTTAAGTCTTTGCCCTGATAGAGAAGGTTTACGTACACTTTGGATCTAATCCAGGAGTCCTTGATCACCTCTTAAAGGTAACAGAAATCCCTGTGGCCCTGCAAAGCAGCATGGCATCTGTACCCATGAAAGAAACGTAGGATGGGAGCCACAGGGCTGTTTTTGCCTTCTTTCCAGACTGGCTGAGACGGGGACCTGTGGGAGCAGGGGAAAGCCACCTGCACTCAGTGGAGAAAGCCAGCATCTCTCCGGCAGGATAATCACCGTATGTGCAGAACTGTCCTCAGGCTTCATTTGTGTGCAGCCTGCACCAGCCCATCTCTGCTGTTGTTTCAATACACAGCTCAATCAAAACTGCTTACTTTAGGCCTCTGCTGGCATCTCTGCTGGCAAAGTTCACGAGGTACCAAGTGCTTTTTTGTTGGGACTAGTTTCCCTCTCTGAAGGGAAATGTGACTTCACTGAAAAGCGAGAATTCTGAATTCTGCCCCCACCCACACACATTGCAGAGCTGCTTGGGGATAAAAAAAGCTCATAGTCTGTTTTTATGTTCTCTTTCTCCTCTATACTATTTAACATTGTTTCACAGCCACTCAATAACAGCGTGCATGATACGCTCCATTTCTCCCGGCATGGTGAACCCAAATTTTATGTATCAGAGAGCCGCTCCTGGTGCTGAATGAGACACCAGACCTCACTAGAGCAGAACACTCCCCCCTTGACTCGTCACTGGGAAATCTGCCACAAAGGGACTCAGTGAACATGAGGTTAGCTTAAATTTAAAATAATAATAA
>VZTR01017673.1:6581-43630 GCA_013400775.1 Chaetops frenatus
AAAAAAAAAAATAGATTAGAAGAACAAATTTATAGAAGACAAAAGAAGGAAAATTTGTTAAAGCCTTTGAAATAAACTACAAAACATCTGAAAACCATGTAACTGCCATTCCCCATATAGACTCCTAACCTTTAACCTTGATACAGTATTATATCTTCCTATACACAAAAGGTCATTTAGATAAGGAAGGCAGGAGCCACTGCTACAGTGANTCCAGACTCAATTCCAAAAAAAAAAAATAGATTAGAAGAACAAATTTATAGAAGACAAAAGAAGGAAAATTTGTTAAAGCCTTTGAAATAAACTACAAAACATCTGAAAACCATGTAACTGCCATTCCCCATATAGACTCCTAACCTTTAACCTTGATACAGTATTATATCTTCCTATACACAAAAGGTCATTTAGATAAGGAAGGCAGGAGCCACTGCTACAGTGAAAAAAACAGGCAGTATCTTTTCCTGGTCAGAAAACATTACAAACACCTATATTTACACAAGACCTTCATAAATACCCATAATAAACCTTTTTCACACAGTAATTCCTAAGAGTGGTATTTTGTCTTGATGATGGGTTGGTTTTGTACAGTTCCTCCCAGTAAGGTTCATTCCTCAGCCTTGTTGAAGTGACTTCTCTGTACAAAGACTGGGATTCACCCAAAGGCTATTTTCAAGTGAAAAAAAAAAAAATTTTATAGTTCATATGCCTTCTATTGCTTGTTTATTGGTAATTGTTAAAATACCCCTCCACAAGTACCTTGTACTAAAAAGTTCTTGTACTTAAAAAGAGAATATCCATGTTCTCAGTCTCATTTAAGTTTATAAACCTACCTCCTAGTTGCAAAAAATTGGAATCCTGGTGCTACTTTTAAACAGTCACCCCGACCAGGAATCAGTAACTCCCTCTTCTCCAAAAGAGGAATCAGCACAGAGATCTGGAGAGAAAAATAAAAATTATTATAATTTTTTTTTTTTGGTGACACTAAAAGACAGCACAACCATCCATCCACACTCATTTCACACTCGAGATGCTGGAGCAATGCCATTGAGCACCATTACATTGCCAGCAACTGCCATTCCCACAGACTGCAGTTCCAAGTGATACTAATAGGAATTGCACAGTCCCCAGCAATTTTTTTATCTGGAGTGGAAGTGTCAGGTGTAATGTTCACTTACTTTTTTTATTCCTGTATTCAAATTTAATGGTAAGAGAAACGGTAATGACACTGCAAGTGTCTTTACACTGCAAGTCCAAATAAAAACTATTCATTTTTAAATTATCAAATTACTTATTAGACACATTCAGATTAGAAGCTTTCTTTTCTTTATCTGCCTGAACAAAGATGACCTGTGTTTCAAAGATGTCATTCTCAAACACCAACCTTTTCCAGTGTACACACTGCTACCCCCAGGAGAGTTTGGTATCTATTTAAAGAATCTACCCTTCCCCAAGGACAGTAATGGTGGTGGAAAGCAAGATGGGAGGTATGACCACATCAACCCCTCAGCACAGAGGGAGGCATACAGGGATCCTTTGATATGGAGAAAGCAGACAGAACGCCTGCAGGGAGGACCTGAAGAAAGGGATTTGATGAATGCAGGATACTGCTCAGGGTATGCTCATTTTCAGTGCAATGAGTTGAGTCCAAAGACGCAACTAAGTGCATGGCCCACTAGCAGTGAACTGCCTGTACATAAAAACAGTGTTCATCTGCTTTCCTATAAATTTTCTATTTCTAATATCAGAAGCCTAGAAACTAATAAAAAAACTGACAGGTTATTCAACTACGCAGAGGATGCTTTATGGAACAGGTATGAAAGGAAACAAGCAGCAGAATGTCCCACAGGCCAATGCAGCAAAGCATCTCTATCACACCATTCTTGCAAATGACTTGTTTTCAGTAGCTATTACTTCAAGAAGCAAGGCTGACAGACAAACTAGTTGTTCTGGAGCCAAAAACCAGGAAATCTGTTAAAACTTACAATGCTTAGTGCAACAGCACATTTTTAATGTGTAAGAAAAACTTATGTGGAAGGATAAAAAAGCCCCACACAACAAAACACCAAAAAGAAAAATCTTATTAACAGCACCAGCCTCATGTATTACAATATTCTGTGGTGTTTAGGGCCACATTTGATTTCCAACACCAAAACATTATTAAATAGACACATTATCAAATAGACAAATTATCAGACATGTTATCAGTGTCAATTCCAGTTTTCAGAGTGAAATCTGGCATCAGTAGCAGGGTCACCACTACTCTGTAATAAAGGCAAAAACTTATGAGGTATGTAAATACGTCAACAAAAGTGAATTCTTTCTAACCCCTTCTAAAGGAGCAGCATTCTCAGTGTGCTGCTACAGAACCCTGGTGATTTAATGCCCAAAACTGCCATCACGAGCAGCAACACAAGTACCTTAAAGCAAACATAGCTACATACCACATCCAGAGGAGCATAATCAATATCCTCCAGAAGTATCCAGTGACCTTTGGTAACAGCTTGTGTCAAGGTGCCAGGCTGCCACACAAACTCCCCAGGTACATCTGTGCATCGATACATCCCCAGCAGCGCCTGTGACAGAAACAACGGGCACATCAGAGACCTGGGCATCACCTCCCCAGAGAAAAGGATGGCAAATACCACCAAAGTTGGGACAGAAGTGACACTTAGCCTCCACCTCACTAAACAACCTGTCTGGCAATCCCTGCCCAGCATTGCACATTTTTTAATTAAGATGAAAATTTTCCCCCTCCAGTGACAATTTAACTGAAATATAATAATTAAAACAAACCAGGTAATTGGAAGTGAATTTATGAGCTGAGCCACCCTAATTTACAAGTAATATGAAGTAACACAGAAAACTGTCTAGGGTCAAACCAAACTTGATTTTATGTTCTTGAAAAGCCTGTGACTAAGGTAGTAAATAGAACTATAAAGCAATTTATTCAAAGGTAAAATCCAGTGAAAGCTTTGCTTTTCTCTCAAACTGTAACTTCAATATTGAAGCATTGCTTAAAAAATTGAGTTTATGGTTTTCCTAGTACATATTTTATACCTTGAACTTCATCACTTTTTCCTAAATACGGTGGTCTTAGTCTTGTATATGAGAAGATACAGTTGTAAGATGGTGAAACCAGGTGTTCCATGCAAGCAAAGAAGGTGCTTATGCATGCTAATAAAAACCTTCTGACAACTTCTGGTAGATACTAACTAGCTTTGAAAACTGAAAATAAATTGTACCAAACAATATAAATCAACTCCAGTTCCAAAATTCTATATCTAAAACAACAAGAAGTACATGAAATTTTCTACAGAGAGAGCTTAATTATTATTATGTAACTGCAAGTCACCTCAATGTCCCAGTATCCTACTTCATCTCACCTTTACCACAAAAAAAGGCATCAGATTAAACTGACATTACCTCACTTAAACTGAAATAAAAGTGTTCATACAACCTTTGGCACCAGAATCCTACTTTCACCAATACAAATCAATTTTTTTAATTAAAAAAAATCAATAGAGCTCTTCCACATAGAAAAATCCTGACAAAACATAATTTGAATGACACTGACTCAGCACAATTATGCAAAGAATTTAAAACCTACTGGAAAATAGCTGTTATTTCTCTTGTTTATTTATTCATTCTCATGAATAGTAAAACCAGTACTAAAGAGCTGGGCACTGTAGGGTCCTTGAGTGAAAACACTATATTATTAGAAAATTTAGCCCATGCTTTAAATAAAAGTTATGTCTCATGATCCATCAACAAATCCATCAGTTACCTTACTATCAGTTTGATCTCCAAGCTGAACTTTCAAAATATGAGGAGGTTTTGCTCTTCCAGTAACAGCCGCTAAATATTCAATTAAAGAAGTTTTGCCACATCCTATTGGTCCTTCTAATAAAACAGGAGTCTGATATGCTACAGCAATAGCAAGATTTTGAAGATTTGTGAAGGCAGATTCAACCAAAACAAAACTGCTGGTGTTATTCTCCTGTTCAAACATAAAATTTGGGTTACTACACTGAAATTAGTTTTCTTACAGTTGTACAACACAGAACAATTAGGAAAGTGAGTCTAACAACAATAAGAATTTTGCCCTGCAGATCTGCATATCAAATAAAATAAAGCAGTCTAAAGTTGTATTTATTGACAGATATTAAAATAGATTTTATCCAAAACTTATTATAGGTGAAACACTTAAAAAAAAAAGTATACATACAATTTGATCCCAAAAGGAATTCACACTAATTTGTCAGTACAGGCATAGTAATAACTATTCAGTCATAAATTATATTGCAAATTGTATCTGATTGACATAAGTGAAATTCAGTCATGAGAATGGGTCCAAACCACAGGACAAATCAAATAGCAGTTGCATTCAAATGATGCAAACATGAATACTGAATGAATATGAATATTTACTTCTTTCTGTAGAGGCCAAAGTATAAGATCATTAAACTCAGTGAATGAAATAAAAATATATATTGAATAACATTTTCATTTTATTCAAAATTAAAAGAATGCAGTTTATTAAATGGTAATTAATCAATGCTACAGATAGCTTCCAAATACTCTCTTACAGTCAATTACACAACAATCTATGGTGCAAAAATTAGTGCTTTGCGCCAAAAGGCTTAGAGGAGAAAAATTAGGGCATTAAAACAAGTGCATTGTATTTAAGTCTGACCTTTTTTTCAGATATAGCTTGATGTACTTCTCTGGAAACAAGAGAACCTGCTTCCTCTCACAGTTTCCCCTCCTATGCCTCCATCAGACCCCCTAAGCTGTAACTGGAACCTCCCTCTTGTAACTGGAACTATATTGTAGACCAGATCAGTGGGATACCTGTGGCTATTAAAAAAATAAAAGCATTCCTTTCAGGGAAGTTCTCCCCTCCCTCAGAGATAAAGAGCATTCTTTCAGTAATCCAGTTTTTAGCATGGCCTGGCTTCAGCACAGCTGCAGCAGCAGTGATGCTGCCATGGGAGTAAGAATCTTCTTAAAGAGCTCTACAGTTTCTTCTGCTACGGTGAATTGCAAACCACTCTCTCAATAATATAAAAAAATCCCAAAAGGCTAGGAAACAGTGAACTCAAAAACAGAAGTGAGGATAAAAAACAAGGGATGGGGAGAGGAATTTGGAGGAAAAATCCTTTTTCTTTGCTTCTGCTACTCAAACAATTCTGAACACTGGTAGTCTTCATTTATTTCCTTGTCCTGTTGTAGATCACTGTTACAAAATTAAATTAAAAAACTCAGCTAAGAGCTAAAACTGGTACCTAAAAATGAAAAATAGTCAGGAATACTAGCTGTAGCTACAAAGAGGGATCTGAACAGCTTAAGTTAAATAGCAATTTAGAAGAAAAAATGTTAAATACTGTTTGCTTAAAAACGTTTATGCCTATGATGGCCTTCCCAAAACTGTAAGGCACTATAGTCTGCAATACACTTTCTCTAGTGGTGACAGTAAATTCTTGCTCACTTCCTTTCCCCTTTCTCTGCCTTCTGGAAGAGTTTAAACAGCGGCCTTGTTTTCTTTACAGAGAAGAAACGAGCATATGTTTGGAGAAAGGCTGCATATAAGATGCCTGTACAGCACAAAATAACCTATGTCATGGAAGTAAAAGCAACTGTCCCAGATCTTGGCTTTAGTCAGCTATGGATTGTCACCCTAACTGAGACTGGAGTTATTATGTAAGGCTGAATACTCTTCTGTAGGATGTTTGTACAAACTGCTACATGAAGGTAAGATGAACAGCACTATTGCTCCTCCACTGCTTCGCTTCTTTGTGGTGCTTGTATTTATTATGCAACACTAGTTTACAGCACACACTGAGACAGATAAAGATACACACATTATCCATAGTATCTCAATACCATCTAATCAGGAAATCAAGTCAGTTCACTGTACTTAGAAATTCCTAAAACAAAAATGTACTGATTCAACTGTGGCTTACATACCTGCTCTTCAGAAACATGCTGTAGCCTAGGCAGCACAATGCCACAGACAGCTACTACATGAGCAGAGAGGTCACCTGACACAACCTGTCCTTGCGTATAGTGCAGTTCCTTCTCCTTTTGCCAAAATGAGGAGTCTGGATTAGCCAAAACTAGGGCTTGTTCCACATTCTGCAGCTGAGATTCTTCTAGCAACCTGTGAAGCCCATATTTATTAATACAGCTGAAAGCCATTAAGAAAAACAAATAGTGTTCAAGATTTTAAAAGCCCTTACTTTAGTCTGAAATGTATCAGCTCCTCAGGATTGAATATCTTCCTCAGGAAAGATAATTTATGCTCATCGTTCATGCATGTAACCAGAGCAAGACAGTTTGAAGTATACCTAAAAATTACATATAGTACAAAATATGTCAAAACAGTCTTGAGAAATGTAGTTCGACAACTGTCAATTTTATACCAAAACATCAAGTTCAGAAAAACATGCAGAAAATTTTATTCATATAAATTATTTTAGCACTATGCTTAACATTCTTTCAGATTAGACAAGTATCTCAGAACTGAGGAAAGCAATTCTATCATGGCAGAGTTTTAATTTATACACCAATTAGCTAACATTTCTCTGAAGAATTGAATTATCAGCAGAAATATAATAACAGAATGCACTTTCCTAAATAAATGAAGGTTAATGTATGAGACAAGGAAAATTAGGTCATCTTTGCCCAATTTTTTTTCTCCTGTCATTTCCCTTCCAAAACTGCATTTCATGCTATTTCTCAAGTACACCTAATGCAATGAAATCAATTCTAGGTGCCTAAAAAAGCCAACAAGTCCCAAGCCGTGACTACATAAAGCTGTCTTGGACCAAAGAAACATTTAATATAAATCATAAACCAGTTTTCATTTATTATAATGCTCTTTGTAACTTCCAAGAACAAAGTTTTCAATTAGCATGATGGAGGGAATGAAGAGTGCACAGGAGAAGACTGTTTCAAGACAAAAGTTTAGAAGTCAGCTCATTCTTACTAAAGACTATTGGTTGAACACCAGGTAAGCCAATTCTAGTCAATGAATTACAAGTTCTATCTCTTTTTCTGACACTAAGTATGCCACTTTGAAGAGCTTCATAAATGACATAGATTTGACAACACACTTGGTTCTGCCCTTCCTAAATGATACACCTTACTTGAATTGTGTTACTAACACAATTCTGAATGCATGTTTTAAAAAGTGAAGACTATTGAACATCTTTTTAAAAATAAAAGGTACTATCAATAATACCACTGACATAAGTAAGATAGAGCATGTGATTAGGCTGGAGCCCTGCAGACAGACATCTAACATAAAACATATGACCAAAATCCCACACAAAGCCTGTAGCATAGCCAATACAAAGCACAGCTTAAATAAGCCAAGTTTTACAGCCGCTGAGAAATCTATACACAAACATCTGAAAAAAGAACCAACTTGGGCAAACTGAAGTTATTTGGAAAGATTCTCTAGACCATCGTTTTAAACATTACTAAGAGCTAGCCTAAAATTCATTTTGTGATATATCTCTATAGCTTTCAAAAGGTCAGTCAAGAAGTACAAGTACAGATACCATTGGTACAGATTCCTGGTGTTATTTAAAGATGCTTTCTATTACACATGAACCTTGTTAATCAAAATTCAAGATACAGATGCATCTATTAAATGAAGAAGATCTGGAGGTTTTAACTTACCAGCGGACTAAAGTGTCATGACTCCTTAGGAGTGGAATACACACACTCCAGTCCCACAGTTCCCGGAAAACTGATGGCTCCTTTTGTAAAAATCTGTAGGCAGCCTCCATGAGGTCCCGTAACTTCATTCGTCTGCGCCCATATCGGATTGTGTTTGCATCTGAGCTCTCCAGGAAAAGCCTCTGGAAAACTGGTGATGTAGTTTTAAAGTACCTTAAAGCAAATCTTTAGAAGAGAGAGACGGAACACAGACATCTAAGTCAGAAGAAAGAAAATCAGACACTAATAAAAGTGTCAGGGCACAGGTCCTAAGACAGTAATTGATGGTACTAAGAACTAAGGCTTGTAATTAACTTTCTCCACACATGGGAAAGACAACCACATCACCAATCATCTGACAACAGACACTTTGCCTTATTAGAAATAATTATCAAGGGGAAACGGTACTGTCTTTGGTGAAAACTCTTTGATTGCTCTTGTTTACTGAAAAAAGTAATACTGATTCCTACTTACGTAACTTTATATTCTACCAGCCTAGAGGTCCAATATTAAACTCAGAGGTTTTGGTTATGAACTATTTTCATGGCAGCTGTTTAGCTTTTCTGTAGATCATAGAGGAAAGTCAAATTGCATCTTACAACAATGTTAATAACTTAATGAAAACAAACTGTATTTGAGACATACTAATTTACTTATTATTTCCGTTCACTGTATTTGAGACTTACTAGTTTACTTAATAATTATTTCTGTTCAAAACGCATTTGCTATTGTGGGAGACAATCCAACTCCTGACACCACATCTCCTCACCCAGGAATACTAAGCACATACTGCCGGGATAAACGTTAACTGCAATGTTAATGGTTAATGACTCAAACAATTGGCTATTTGCAAAAGCAGCAGTGCTTTGCTGAGGATATGCAGGGTCACAGCCCAGGGGCAGAGGGAGTGAGCACCCATCACAGAGGACTATAAGGTCGGGTTTGGGCCAGAAGCAAATCCGGCAAGGTGGGATAACGCTTTTTATCATGACAATATCCCCCCTTACACAAGTGGCTCAGGTGTGAAGACTGCCCTCGGGGGAAGTACCGGGACATTCACACAAAGTTTTCATCCCTTCTGATGGGGCATAACTGGCTCGACTACGTTAGAGGCAGCAGTCCTGTCTTAGGAGGAGTCATGAATCAAAGATCCCCAAAGTGCCCCCGGATTCACTTTCAGGAATTTCCACCAGAGAACTGGTCATGATCATGAACTGCTCAGGGGGTACCTGGGCATTCCCACCCGAACCTGAGTATTTATTAGCCCAACAAATTTTGTGTTCCATGGGCATCCCCCACCTCCTGATGGATCAACACTTTGACCCTCACTTGGACCAACGGACACTGAAATTGCAACAACCAAGTCTCGCTGCTGGATCCGTGCGTAGTGCTATCTTTCTATTCTTATCCTCTTTCTTTCTTTTCCCTTATACATTTTCTGAAGTGTTATTTTTAATGCTTATATATTGCTATATTTCTACAGATAATAACCAAAACGGCTACATATCTCCTTTCCACTGCAACCAAATTGTTCTAAAATAGACAATGTGTATACATACATATATATATAAACACCAGTCAGCGTCCTTCTCTCTAATCCATCCCAAGGGATCTATTAACAAGAACCTGAGTTACCCTTGCCTCCAGGGGTGGGTTGCAACACTTCCTAAATTCAAACATTGACATCTCATTACTCACGGCAAAACATCAGGGTGATCAGCAACCAGCTTGCTCATGGCTACACACAGCCTTTCATGCCGATCATGGTTGATTTGGCCACCAGCTTTGATAGCTTCTGCATTTCTTTCCAACAAATCCAGCAGGATGGGCCGAACTTGACGGCCTATCAACAGAGTACATTCTTTATCTAGCAATAACTGTGCTAAAGTGTTGAGGATGCACTGACGATCCTGCTGAGTCCAAACCTAAAGGGATGGAAAGTAAGAACAGATTAAATGGCAAATTATTTTGACTTAACTTCAGAACTATTAATTCAGGAGTCACAGTGAATTTTACAGGAACAAAATACTCAAAACCAGAAGGCAGTCCAAAATCCCAAAGCAAGTACTCAATTAAGAGAGCTCTCTGTATAAAAAAAAAAAAAATACAATACAGAATGATTCAGATGCAGAATAATACACTAAATAAGAATTACAAGGTAGTTCCAAAATCCTAAATTATACTTTACAACTGAAAGATAAAGCAATTTGTAATTTTTTTTTTTTTTTTAAGAAAAAGATTGGGAAAATGTTATAACAACTAATGCATCTTTCTTCCTAGAATTTCCATTGATCTTAACAGCTTGGTCACATGACAGCCACAAAACATTAAAAGAATTTGAGTTCTTAAACTTAAGTTGCTTCATATTCACTATCTCTTTACAAAAAAGAAGCATTCAGTCAGTCATGACCACAGCCTTACTTTCATAGTTCTGACAGAAATTACAGCCAGCAATGCTCTTAACAAGAAGCAGCCTGTATTGGCAGTTTTGAAGTTGAAATTCTTTTTCTTTTTATACTGTTACACAAAAATGGTCAAATAGTTGTTTAAAATACAAGGAAAAGAAATTCACATCTGCTAGAAGAAAGAAAAAAAACTAAACCAACACACCTTACCCTCACATCTCTCCCACGTAGTCCCCCCCCCAGCCCTCCTACCTTTGTTACCAAAGAACAACCCATTTCTTGTGTCTTACCCTTAAATTTCTCTGGTCTTTGAGCTCATGTTACTACCCAAGCAACTCTCCACTTCCACGATGCTAACATATAATGCAATATAAGTAATTTTGAAAGTGAGAATTATGAATTTGCACTGTACCAGTTTTGCTCTTCAACTCAGATGCTCTATGCTCCCCTCCCTTCCTGAGTGAACCTTTACCCTATTCAAGACAGAAATATTCTATAATTCAGGTAGTCTTTTGTTCCAGCATCACATACAGCCAATTCCTGCTTCTCCTAGGCTTTTGTTACTGGGACAAAACCTGTTCCTGATCTTACAGATGGGATTGGTTTCATTGGTCCTTTGATTATACCACTGTCCACACCATGCTAGAACTCATGCAAACCTGTTTGAGTTCCTTGGTCTCCTGAATTTGAAAAGACATTCATCACCATACAGCATTAAGAAGACAGGGAAACTAAGGTATATACACTACAAGTATCAAACTCATCACATGAATTGCAAGCAGTTTCTTACAGGCCTCACGTTTGCTTTTACAAAACATAAGTTTAACTGCCTCTGATCTATAACAGCAGCATCCAAAATGGTTTTAAAAATTAAGCAAGGCCCTGTTCATTACACGGAATCAGATTTGGAGTGGTAAAATGACAGATAAGCTGTTCAAAGGCAGAATGGCTCAAAAGAAAAACTCCACTGGAAAAAATAAAAATCACCTCCAGTTTTCAAATCAATTACATCTTTGGCTACCCAAAAAAGGCACAACAAGGTGCTTAATTTGTTAAACAGAGTTTTGAATAAAGCCAGTTAACAATAAAATAGTAAATCATGTGACTGACTTAGTAAAATTCTGTATTTACATGTCTGTCGGATAACCCACAGAGATAGGGCAACCAGGAGGTGATGCAAAAAGTCTTTATTTTATCAGTCTCATGGTGGAAGGGTGAGAAAGAAAGATGTAAAATCCATGCCATAACACTGGAAGCCGAGGTTGCAAAGGTTACACTTCCTTAAATAAACTTTTCAGCCAATTAGTGTCTGACAAGCAGTTTGCTAGCACCTCTTAGCACCAATCACTAATCACACTATCCCAGGTAGGCCTTGCTACAATGCGTCTTTTACACTTCAATCTTACAGCGCTTTATAACCGTGAACTAGCTTTCTACATAACATTATATAGGTACATTCTAAGATTTTCACTAAGTTTATTGAATGCTGAATGCATGTTTTGTTTCTTTAAAGCACCTATGTTCTAGCTTTGAAGGCTTTTGTTCAAACTACAGACTATTCTTTGTGCTTTGTGTTTTTGCAGCATATTAGATCTGTTCCCAAAGTTTAAGCTCAAACCTAAATTCTTGCTCAATTATATCTCTATCCCATGATTTTTCCACGTCTGCACATATTTTCTCAGGGTTAGCATACAGATGAGAGAAACTATGTGAGTTTTCAGTTTGACTCTGACAATCTTCTACAAACCCATTCCTCACACATGTCTACTGTACAACAAATTCATCCAATTAGCAATTATGAGAGGAAGCAGTTTTTTAATCACTGTGTACAGTACCCTTAGGACATATAAAACTCTGCAAAAATCCCAGTGGCAACATTCTCATTCTACAAAGAGACTGTCTATCTCATTTCAGAGGCTAAGTGAAAAATTTTATGGAAAAGCAGAATACTGTCAGAGGGGTTTTTTTAACTAAATATGGCTTTATGAAACACTATCTTTCTCAACCAATAGACAGCTGATCTAAAAGAGTTCAAGTCTGGGATAATAAATCTGAACATGTGGTTCCAAACAGCTGCTTTAAGAAAGCATCACAAAAAACGGTGCCTCCAAACACAGAACACATATACACTGTCTATTAATGAGACACACAAAGCAGACACAGCTAGGACTGAGACCTGGAGTCAGACACAATCCCAGCTGCTGCTCCAGCAGCAGGATCACGTCTCCTTCCCAACCTGCAGAGTTTGCTCAGTGCACACAAGGTACAGAAATCTTTAATAATAGCCAGCTTAATCCAAACACTAAATTCATAAAGGAAAGGATCACAGCAACAAGCAAGCTGTTATCACATGAAATTCACATTTCTGCTCGTGACTCACAGGTTACACCAGACACAGATTTAACACTGGGATACTCCTAAAGAGTAGGAGGGCAAAAGGGCCACACATGAGAAATCTTTCTTCCCCTCCAATACAGGAACTCATGTCGCCTCTGTTCTCTCATGCAACAGCTCTACCACTGTAAGACTGTGCAGCAAATCAACTTTGCAAGATGATCCAAACTAATCCTTCTTACAAAGTCTTACACTGGGTGGGAAAGTTGAATGGATTTTCCAAATCAGCATGCTTACTGGGTTCAAGGTAAGAGAAGCAACGCAAATGTGTGGCTCGGCCTTGGGAAGAGGCTAAAAGAAAACAGAGAAGCACCACTCTTTTTGGCAGCTGTTCAGTTCAGCAACATAAACCAAAACACGAGCCTGCACTCCTCCTGTAACCCACACAGTTCAGGAGGGAAAAAAAACCAGCAGGGGTGATACGCAGTCTCACATGGGGCACAAGCTGAAACTTCCTAAACCTGCTCCAACGCATCTTTGACAGAGTTGGACAAATCTCTCCCTCACAAGAGAGACACAAGCAGGAAGTTCATTGTTGACTTTTTATCATTAACATACAGTGTGCCAAAAAATCACAGTTCTTCAAAAACTAGCAGAAGGAGATGACAATACAGCCCAGGATGGGAGCCAAAGCGCAACATACCTTCCCTTGTTTCTAATGCTACACATGTAAAGCCTAACTAATCTTTCAAATAAAATGTTGAAGTGATATTTTAGTATGAAAAAACCTCTGCCTTAGTTGCCAGAGTGTCAGGACATTTTTCTGACAGACAATGGGTAACCATGTGAATTAGAGACCACTAGGTCACCTCCTTTTTCCTACATTTATTAATATGAAGGAATAAAGGCATTTCTCAACACTGTATGTTAAGACTGAAGGACTCGAAATAAGAGCTTGGAATTATTATTAAAACAGCTTTCACTGCTACACAGAAAAATTAAATGCAAAATGAAGGATGCCAAGCTAAACCATCAACAAATTAAAAAAAAAATCAGGAATGGTGTGCTCAAGATCTTTTATCCACTTAGGACGGTTCACAGACTAAACAGAAGAACTATCCAAAGGGGTCAGGTTCTTCAATATCGATCTTTCCATACAAGCACAGTAGTAAACGCAAAGGACAAAAACAAGCAAGGGTATTTTTGCATTAAAGATCTACTCCTAGGAGTGTTTCAATTTTCACAGTAATTAACTTCTCTACTGAAATTACACCATCACAGGGAAGCAAAATACATACATTTGCACAAAATTCACATTTGGAATTCAGTGCAGGAAGATTTTCTGGCAGACCTGGGGTAACTCAGAGCCAAAAGCACATTCCAGCATTTTGTGGAGACCTATTGCTTCTATAGTTTGCTTAAATTATTCAAAAATTGAAACGTGGGAAACCAAGAATGGTTCAGAGAGCTTTTCATCCCATCTTTCTCATTCAGAGCACAAAAATTTGCTGTATCTTTGCAGAGTTCATGGCATGTAAAAATACTTTACGGAAAAGGCTCTAATTCTATTACATACCTAAGCACAGGGAACAAAACCTTCCATGACCACATGAACCTCAAAAGACTGCTCCTTACTTAGCAGTTGTGGGCAAGTTTCATTCCTTTACAGAATAGAGAAGAAATAAGTTGCCAGAAAGACATAACAAAGTAGAGCAAAGAGAGCTTTAGATTCCCAGAACGCATGCTTCCTAGGTGACATATAAGCAACTTGTAGGAAATCAGGTATGACGTTTAGAGATGGATTTTGTTTACTGGCAAGACAAACTTAAAATAATCCTAAAGCTGTAGCTTCCAAGCCTGGAAACAGCAATTCAGTTTTCAAAAGGATGTGCCATTGTTAAGCAATGTGCTGCTCCAGACTCCCTCTACACAATCACTCCTTAGGAATTTCCACCTAGCAAGGCTTTTAAACCTGAAGCATATCCCCAAATAGTCATCAAAAGGGAAAGGGCACAGTGTCTTTCCCAATCTCGGATCTCGGTGACTCACTTCTAGTTCACTGCTCCATCTGTCTGCTACAACGTGTATCCACATCATCCCGATCTCTGTTTCTCAGCAGCTTCTCTCTCTTGAAAAGCAACTCCTCATCGCTGCTTCCCACCAATTAGCTTCAGCTCAGGAATATATATTCATGTCAATTTTACTTTGATCCTGTGATTTGCAGCGACAGAAGAGCCATCTGTCTATAAACAAAGAACCTTGACTACCAGTATGAAAGCCTTCCCCAACCATAACTGAGACAGCAACTCAGACTGAAAGCCAAAATTCTGAAAAAATATGATACTTTATACTTTTCATCTTCAAACAACTGGGACATTTCCCAGACACTCAAAGAGAAATAGAGACTTTGAGCCCCAAAATGTGTACACATCTTCGGGGCTTCAAAAGCTCTAACATGAAAAGTATTAATAAAATAATATCTGATGTGCTGATACCCTGTTACTACATGTCTTCAAGCATTTCAAAGAAAGGAGATCGGCCTTAACTCTCCTAGAAAGCAGGTGCGCTTTTCAGAACTAAGGCAGCCTAAGCATGGAAGTGACTATAGGACCATGTTTCCAGCATCACTACAACCTGTGAGACCGTGATTTAAAAGAAAAAAAAGCTGTCAAAGCAAAGCCTAGAAAATCCATGCCTCCTTTTATCACACATGCCGTTTTAAGGTAGTTAAAGAAGACACGCAAAATAGCATCAAGGTAGGGACTAGCTACTGTCTCAGTGCTTGATAACAAAATGCGACTTGCCGCTGTCACGCTTCCAGAGTCACCTTAGTCCCCTAACGTGGAAGTTAGTCCACGTTAGTCCCCACGTCCTGACGTGGAAGGGATCGAGGATTTTAACTGGGGGGCGAAGCGCAATAGGAAGAGCACCAGGACACAGAGGAGGACCTTCCTCATGGGCTGCAGCCGCGCACCCCTGAAAGGGGCGGGGAGGGCGAGACACAGCACCAGGGGAAGAGACCGAGAGCGGGGATTAACTCCCGCCGGCTGCCCGAGGGCCAGCGACGGCCGGAGGGGTCGGGCACACACCAAGCTGCCGGGAGGAGACGGCGGCACGGGGGAGGCAGACTGGTGCCCTCCCTTCCCTCCACACGGGGCCGGACAGAGGGAGGACGGACGCCCGGGGGCTGCCGCCGAGCCGCCCGCCCCTCACCTGCTTCGCCAGGAATCGGCTCAGCTCCACGCCGCTCTTCTCGTTCCTGCGCGCCACCAGCTGCAGCGGCTCGGCCAGGCGGAACCGCAGGTCGGCCGCCATCCCAATGCTGCTGCTGCTGCTGCTGCTGCTGCTGCTCGCCCGGCGGCGAGCGGGCCGCGGGGCGCGCAGCACGTGCGGAGCGCGGCGGACGCGGCACCAGCAACTTCCGCTCTGCCGCCGTCACGGGAAGCGGCGCCTCCGCCCCGCCCCACGCCCTCCCGCTCTGCCGGACTACAGCTCCCGGCGTGCACCGCGCACCGCCGCCCCCCCCACCCGCTGCGGGCGCCGTCCGGGAGCGGAGCGAGGCTCTCCCGTTGGCTCGGGGCGCTGGAAGCCCGCGTGTGTGGGGCTGCATTTGCCGCGTCCTCGGCCTCCCCCGCTCCCTGCTTCCCGGAGAGCCATCTGCCGCTGCTGCCGCAGGACTCGCCTGCCCGCGAGCCCTTTAAATCTGGGTCAAGGAGGCGGCCGAGGGCGGGCGGTGCCGGACGCGGCAGCGGGTGGCCCCGGCTCGGGCGGCAGGAGCGTTACGCCCCCGGCGGCGCCGCTCGCGGAGGCCGAGCGCGGCTGTCGGGTGGTAACGATGTCCCTGCAGGGGTTTGGCAGCGCGATCGCCGACAGCAGCAGCCGCCGGGATTAAACCTTGAGCTCCCCGGGAGCACCGCCGCAGCAGCGGGGAACGGCACCAGGTGAGCGCACGTGTGTCGTGCGGCGCAGCCCCGGGCAGCCTCCAGCGGCCGCGGCCCCGGCCTGCGTGACCGGGAACTGCCGTGGGCTCCGGGGCGGAGCAGGCGGGAGGCTCCCGGCTCGTCACGCCGGGAGCAGCGCGCGATTTCCCGCGCTCGGGGCCGGGCCGGGATGGGGCCCGCGGTCGGGAAGGGGCGAGGNGTCCCGCCGCTCCGCGCCCCCGGCACGGCACCCACGCCGCCCCCCGGGCACAGCCTGCCCGCCCCGGGCCGCCGCCGGCGGCTGTGGGAGCCGCGACCGGGGCTGCTCCTGCCCTGACCCCCGAGAGATCCTGAGCTCTTCCGCCGTGGCAGGAATTGGGGCGGGCGGGAGCCCCTTCCCGCCTGTGCAGGGAGGGCGAGGCCCCTGAACGTGCCGGGGGCTGGTCAGCGCTGCTCGGTGACTGTGCCTTCCCCCCCTCGCCAGCCCCCCAGCCTGAGCCGCTGCCAGCCCCCCTGCTCGCTGCTGGTTTGACTGGTGGCATCGGACAAGGGGAGGTTGCTCTTAAATGGTCAGTAGGGAAGAAATCAGAATTACCAAAGCAGGTTATTTTAACTGAGTAAGATGCACGTTTGGATAACCTGTTCATAGATTGCAGTGCTGATTTTAATATCAAAGTTTGTTTGTAGGATCTGTAAATGACAGCTGCATATCTTCAGGATGCATGTTCCGAGTAACAGATAATTTCTTTCATTTCTTGAAAGCTCATTTTGTTACCCTGATCCAATAGTTTTCTCATTCTCGTCCTGGGTTTTATTGAAGAACAAGGGCCACAGGTAGCTCAGGTGTAATTGACACACTTTAGGATGCTGGTGCTTTATGTTGCTGTTCTGAAATTGTCAATTAATTGGTTCTCTTTGCTCTGATATTTTGCTCGTAGATGGGGAAGCCATAGAGAGTTTGTATCATGGCAGCAGATGAGGATGGACTGGCACTGTATGATATCCGCTACAGTGGTAAGAAGTGCTAGATAACTTTCTGGTTTGGTGGGAATTAATGCAGGCAGCCTTATGCAAATAAATAGGTGCAAAAATAACTCAGAAAACAAATTTGAAGTTGTGACAAATACTGATGAGCTTCAACTGTAATTAAATGGCTGTGCCACAATATCATGCAAGCCATATCCCATTAATAAGTTTGTATTTTAAATCATACCTGTGTACTTCGGATTTCTGGAATGTTTTGAGGGGATGCCCAGAACTGGTCTGTCCCCTGCTTTTCATGGTGTATAATTTAATCTTCAGATGTATCTTAATGAAGCTTGCATTTGAACAGTTAGGGGCACTGCTCCTTTGTTTGCTGTTTGTAAGAGCCAATGGGCTATCAACTGCCACAGTACCCATAATCAAGGTACTCTTTATTTCCAGCTCCACAGTTGACTGACTTGACACATATTTGGGAGATTCCCAGCTTGGAAGGACTGTGGATACTGATGTTTTTCTTTATAGAAATGGTATTTGTTGCAGAACTGGAGAGATTCATATAGAGGAGACGAGTGATAAGAGGCACTAGAAAAAGAACATGAAGAGACTGAGGAGATTTAGATTAAAATACGTTTTCAGAACCAGTTAGTGTGTGAGTAGATGGCAATACTAAAGCAGTTGTTTGTATTATGATACAGATTGCTACAATACTTTCTTTTTAGCAAGAAATCTTTCTTTTAACAGTAGTGGTTTTATCGTACAAAATGTTCTATTTTTGTTTTTGAATTGTATAAGTTTTGTGTTTAGTGTGTTCTAGAAAACAGTTTCAAAGTTAGATCAAGTTTGCCTAGTTTATAATTTTAAAATCTATTTGCCATATAGTTTGCTTTATGCACTGTTCTCACAGTATTTACAAACTGACCTTGCAAGACTGTCTTTGCTCCCTGGTGACTAAAGATCTTTTTTCCACAGTAGCAGTAGTTCCCTGGATAAAATTCCCCTTTTACTGGTCTGTACTATTACTTCTATTATTTTCTACTGGTATAGGATCACAGCTACACTTGCTTTATGGGGAAGGTAGAGTTTGCAGTTTACTAAATGGTAACTTTGGCCTTTTTTTTTTTTTTTTTTTTTNNCATTGCTTTAGCTGAAGCTTCCCCCTTCAGGGAAGGAGATGAGAGCTCAGTGGATATTTATGATGGTTTGGACAGCAGTTTGCCAGTTTCTGGTAGGTTAATTGTGTCTCGTTGCTTGGCTTGGAACATTGTAGAGTCTCTGCTTCTTAGGCTGATTTCAAGTAAAACAATATTTAGTTTTAAGTTTACATTTAGCTGGTGTAACTTATATTTCAGTGAGCAACTTGTTTAAATTCAAGACATATATGTTAGGCTGTATAAATGCAGCAGAGAATTCTTGAATCTGTTAGCTGAGTGAATGAAAGAGAGTTTTCCTCTGATACTGGCTATTTGAAGAGATTTTTGGGCATGTAAAGGTGTGCAGAGAAACCTTAGCTATTTTATCTGTGCCTTGATATAGGACATTTTACCTTGGAAAAAACACCTTTATTTTGTATTTTTCTAAGCTTTGGAAGCAGATCCAAAAGTCACTGATCACTGAATCCCCAGTGAGAGATCCAAAACATAGTTTCTTTGTGATACAGTAAATTCAGGAGATCCTTTCAACCTTTTGTTACTTTCCAAATAATTTGACATGCTAATGTAAATTAATTTCCTCTTTTAGCTTCTTTCAAGGTGAGAAGTAAATATATCCAGCACATGTTCTTTTTCGTGGGCCTGAGTGTACCATTTAATGAAATGCTGTTTCTAGTATTTAAGCAATTATTTCTCTCCTGATCTTACTGTTGTAGGACCATTGAATTTTTATGGAAGAACTGTACTATATCGTACAGACATAAAACATCTGTGTATCTTTATCTCACTTTGCATTTTGTATTTCTTAAGTTCATATTTCACATATGGAGATGCATTGTTTAATAAACATTAAAGATTCAAGAAGGAATAGCAATACAATGAAAACATTTTATATAGTGCAGTTTTGAGGAATCTTGGTTTTTTACATTTAGAGAGAGGACTGGTGAGACCCTTCCTCTTTACAGATGTTATTTGTACATCCTTTTGCATTGTATTAATTAATACTTTTTGCATTATGGTATTGTCCACAGGATGGAAGCCCATCTTGATGGCTGACTTCATTTATTTGTCTGCAAATGGATCTGTATTTCAGGGGTGTCATAAGCCAGGTCCTGTCAGTTAAGTGTATTTGGTGGACAGAGCACCTATGCTGATTTGAGGAAAGAGCACTGTCATTAAATAATTTGGGTGTTGGCTTGTCAGTTGGTTTTGTTTCTTTGGTTTTTGTTGCATTTCACTTTCATTTCACTTACAGATGGCTATTTCAAGAAGTCTCTATACCTTATTGCAACATGATATGACATGAGCACGTAATAATTCTTTGTTTTGTGTGTTGTTACCTTGTAAGTCCAAAAAGTAAAACCAAAATGCACAGACAGTATACAGCAGTGTACACAATGCAACCTGGCTAGAAAAATACTTTTTTCCTTATGTAATTGCTTTTCTTTATATAGACAATTTTGCTTCGAATACTACACCATCTAGAAGCAGCTTAAATTTATTTGATGAGATATTAATTGAAGAAGGGACTGCAAAGAAAGCATCCTATGATGAGGTGTGTATTAATACGGAAAAAAAAAAAAATCTGGTGTTTTTGGGGGGTTTTTGTTCCAAATTTTCTTGTGTAAAACGTAAAGTATAGAAAATGTTGTCAGCATGCTCACATTGTTGGAAAAATAGGCTGTTTTTAACTAAGTAAGAACAAGAGTGCTAATAAGCTCTTAGAACAAGAAGTTCATCTGAACAAGTGAATCTGCCACTGTGTGACATGATGTGTTCTCGTTTCTCATCCTTTGCATGCGGTTCATGTATCAGCTGCAGTATGGGAATATGTGTTGTGGTTTCCCTGTAGTCAAGGATCTGGTCAGACATCTGATACAAAGCTAGTCTTGACATTTCTCCCAACAGATTCGACCAGAGTAAAGCAGATAGATCCATGACCTATCTCATGTGTTGTTAAATTCTGTCCTTGAGACTGAAGGTGGCTGTGCAGTAGGTAACCTCTGCTTCTAGCAAATCAAGACAACACTCACTTAGGTATCATCACCAATCCTGGCATGTGAGAACGCATTTAAATGGCGTAAAAGGAACAGATGTCCACAGATCTTAGAAGGAGCAGGAGCTAAACCTCCAGGACTCCACTGAGTGATGAAAATACCACTTTGCAAGTTTGAAAGTTGTTGACTGCTTGTTTAAATGGAAGTTGTCCATTCTTCTGTGAAAGCTTTGTCACTATCTACCTTTAAAGAAGAGCTCATGCCAAATTTATTTTAACGAACTTTGTGATCTCAGCAGGATCATGTCCTTTGCAGTCTATTTTTGCAGTCCAAGTTTGTTTGTAGTAACTTTTGTTGTGTTTTTCCTTACCTGATTTGTGTTACATAAAATCTGACAAGAGTCCCCATCTATTTGGCTGTCAGAACTTCTGCTCCTTAGTAGTTGTATCTTTAATTTCATAATAATATGGCTTCTTGTTATTCTTAACCTATTACGGTGAGGCAAGCACACATAGATTTCCTCTTATCTGAGTATCTGTACTGTTTTAGAGACCTGGATACCATTTGGAGCATATTGATGCCTTTTGTTTCAATATGGCTTTAATATGTTTCTTTGGGGGAAAAAAAAGAGGTTTGTAATATACATTAGTGTGTTAACTACTTATAAATCCAAAGTAACTCTTCTGTATAATTAAGACCACTTCTGTGCTGTGAATTCTTCTCTATTTGACAGTTGCAGGCAGAATATGGAAAATGTCAACAGCAAATTAAAGAGTTGATGAAGAAGTTTAAAGAAATACAGGCACAGGTATTGTAGTTTAAAGGGAAATATTGTCAAAATCATGCAAAGTAAATTGAATATTGCTTTGAGAAAGCAATTTTATATGCTTTCCTGACTTGATTCTTTGTGTGGGTGGTTTGTAAAGCACCCCTGTAGATGCTAGGAGCTTGGTCTGCCTAGGATGGTTGCTGGGATAGCCTACTGACAAGATCAGTAGGTAAATTCATTTGTTTCACAGTGTTGTGTGCAGTAAGACTTTATTTGGTTAACTAAACTTTATTTGGTTAATTAGAAAGTAAACATGTCAAATGAGTTATCAGAAAGGTATCCAGTATTCCTGTTTTTTTTAGTGCACTAGAGACGGGGCTGTAAAGGTACTTGAGCTGTCATTAGAACTGGAAGCAGATGTGTGTGTTGCTTTGAGCATAGTGCCATTTTGATAAGTCTGAACTGCTCTTCAACTTGAGCTGATGTTCCCGTGCTGTGCCATTTTGTAGAGCTGAATTATTTGGGGCAATTCTGCAGTGTCCTCTACAGCATATTACACATAACTCCCAGAGGTTCTAAGGTTTGCAGTCTAAGGTTTGCAGTGGCAAGCAACTGCTGCTCTGTGACACTTCTGTATTGTTCTCTGCAAAACTTGTCTGCATTTCTGAGATGGCTTTGCTGAGGACAATTATCAAGAGAAGAGACTATTTCTAGGGTTGACAGGATTCTAGAATATCATACCTAGAAAACTTAGAGTGATGGAGCACCCAAAGTTGGTTTCAATACCTTGAAAGAAATACAATACTCTCTTTCTCTGAAAGTGCTTGAGAGCTACATCGCTCACTTGATGCGGTGACCAAGAAAGCAATAAATTGAGTAAAAGAATGAAACAAAGAGATGGATTATAATTTTTAATTTTTTAGCTCACTTATTTTATGGCATATTTCAGTTTTACTAAATCCACAAACAGGAGCATAAATGTAAGTGATGTCACAAAAAAAAAGCCCCAAAATGCCCAACTTCTTTTGATCTCAGTAATTCTGATTTCTTCAAAAGAGTTTATATATGTTTTACCGTCACTTTACCAATGATAGGACATTTTTTTAGTGGTTGTCTTGCACTTTTTCTTTATACTTTTGGATACCCAAGCTAATTCTTGGTTTTTTTCTCTCCCTCTCTCTCTTGCTGTCTGTTTTATGTATTTTTAAAATAGAATATCATTCTGCAGAATGAAAATCAGGCTCTCAAAAAGAATATTTCAGCCCTTATCAAAACAGCAAGAGTGGAAATTAGCCGTAAGGATGAAGAAATCAGTCATCTGCATCAAAGGTACAAATAGACAGTGGAACTGATTACATGCTTTTGGTCTGATCAGGTTTAAATACTTGTTAGAAATTTTGTTTGCGTTTTAAGAAAAACAAATGAAAAAAATCATTACTTAGTAAATAATTGTGTAGTGAAGAAGGTATTTGATCTAGGTATTTTGGAGGCATCTATGATAGAAAATTTTGGGGAAATTGGCACTCTGAGGTCTTAGAAACATGCCTTGTCTGCTGCATGGTTTATAGTAAATTAGCTTATATTAAGCAACGTATCTGTGTGTAAAGATTATTTCAAAGTTAGTATCTCTCAAGGAATTATTAGTGTTTATCTCAAAAAAACCCTCTACTATGAAACCACAAAACCAAACAAACACAGTTTGGATACAATTATATTAATCGCACCTGTATACTCTTTTTTATTTGATTTTTTTAAAGTTGTTTTTAATTTGATGACTTTTCAGCAGTAGCAGGTGGCTTTGATGAGGCTTAGTTATCATAATGTACTACTTGTTTTCTGGAGCTTGCAATAACTCACAAATGTAGTTTATTTGGTTATTGATGGTTTTTAAATTATTATTATTTTAAATCACTAATGCTGTAAAGAACAACTTTTTTTTTCCTTGGGTAAAGCTCTCTTTATTGCTGGACAATGAAATACTAATTTGAATTATTGAAATTGTTAACTAGGCTCAATACAGTATTTTTTCATAAATTTGATTTTTCTTCAGATTAATTTCCTTTGGAAAATATGTATATAAATTATATTCCTTTGTTCTGTACTGATGGAAACTATTAAATGTCTTTTTATATCACCCATTTTTTTCAGCTTGAAATTGAAAGTGTTAACAATTTTTACAGAAACTTGGATTCATTGCAGTCCAGCTGGAGTTATGTTTAAATAAATTTAAAAATAACATAACTGGTTTTTTTTTATAAACAGGCTGTTGGAATTTCCCAACCATCGAAGTATTTTCACCAGAACATACCTTCCAGCATCAAGTAAAACAAAAGATTCCAAATTCAGACCTTCTGATTTAGGTGACAATATGAAGATGGAGCACAGAATGAAAAATGATTGTTCAAAAGATGCCTACCACAGTTACTCATCTCATAACACAGACAGTGGGAAGTCTGGCTCTGAAAAAAGGAACACTCCATTTTTGCTGAGGTACCCTCCTGAAGAGCTCTGCAATGATGGTACTAACACATGTGCACTGAGCTATGACCATACTTCCAACAAGGATAACAGAAAGGAAAGAAAAGAAACTAAAAGTAATGAGCAGCACAGTAGGGGAAATGTCAACAAGTACAAAAGAGAAGTGCATCAGAGCATTGGAAATGATGGTGACAGTGAAGAAGGGAATTCAGATCCTCAACAGAAGCTGAAAACCTTTTCAGAGAAGGCTACTAAAAATGACTTGCAACAAAAAAGTCAGAGCATTAAACTCAAAAGCAGTCCAAGTGTAGAAAGAAGAGTAGAAAGGGGTGTTTCTTCCTGGGAGAAACAGATAGCTGGTAAAGACCGATTTCAAACAAGAGGTGAATTTTATGCTGATGAGAGATTACAAAATGTATTAAAAAAGGACATTAAAACACATGATAAAGGTGAAAAACATGCTGGCCAAAAAAATAAACTGAATGAAAAGCTGCAAGAACAACCAAGGAGGCCTGGTAAGGGAAGCAGTCCACACTCCAAGAATGAACATTCAAAGAGCCTTCATGAATCACGTAAATGCCGTGTGGAAGAGTCTAGAAAAGTAAAACACATTGACTGCAAGAGAGACAGGGGAACAGATGATCATATCTCTCGAGAAGGAAGGACTTCACCTTCTAATTCCAACAGCAGAGAGCATAAATACGCACACTTGAAGGAAAGTAGTAGCAGACATGAATGGGAAACAGCACATTCCAAATCAGAAAGACACAGAACTGAAGAAAAAAGGAAAAGGGAAAGAGAGGATCAGGATGAAAACAGATATTTTAGAAATGAAAAGAAACTTGCAAAAGAACTTTCTCACCAATCTGTAAAAGACTCCAAGAAAGGTACACAGGTTACAAAAAGTGAGAGAAACAAATCTTGTAAGCTGGAAGAAACATCCAGAGTAGCAGATAGCTTAAAAGATTATAAGATTCCCAAAACTAAAGGTAATCGCACTGTGCCAAAAAGCAAAGATTTAAAACTTAGCTTTATGGAAAAGCTAAATTTAACTCTTTCCCCTAATAAGAAACAATGTCTCTCTGCAATGGATGGACTTAGAACACCTTCCCAAAAGGCTGGTGATGAGGGAGCCACAGAGCTCACACTGCAAGCAGAACTCTTAGATTCTGCCCGCTCTGTAGACTGTGGTCCCACAGAGCACAGTCATTCAGCACTGCAAGTTGTGGATGCTGCAGCTCAGAGCAACATGGAACCAGCCCTACCTGTTTCTGACAGTTCCGAAAATGGGGCCTTGAAAGTAGCAGCAGCAGAGCCAGCACAGTCTGAGGCATTGCCAGCAGTCACAGCTGATGAACTAAGCTCAGAAACCTTACCAGAAACAGAAGGGGGTCAGGTAAAGCCCCAAGCCTTGCCAGAAGCAGCAAAGGTGCTGGTTCCTGATGAGATGCAGGCTGAAACGCCGTCAGAAACAGCAGAAGCTTGTGATGTGGTTGAATTGGAAGCCTTAGTAAAAACAACAGCAATGATGCGTCTGAACCACCCAGAATCTTTGCCCCTGGAGGTGACAGGGGCTGTGGCAGAGTGTGAAGAGTTGCCTGTGACAGAGGGTGAGATGCGGGATAATAATGTACCAGCAGCAGAAGTGGCACAACCTGAACCTGCAAGTGCAAGTATGCGAGACCTAGAGTCAGCAGCAGAAAAAAAAGGGGAAGATAAAATATGGCTGGCTGCTGACATAGAAGGGTCTGCAGATCAATGTGGCTCTCAAAATGTCCTAGATGACTCAGAAGCCAGAAGTTCTGGTGACTTGAAGTCCTCTGATAATCCAGATGATATCAGTGAAGCAAAACCAAACTCTTTAATGGAAGTAGTGAGGGATGATGATTACCTAGCGGCTGAAAATGTTGAGGAAAAGAGTATCTGTGAAATTAATACAAGTGCATCTCATTCACTGGACAGAACTATGATAACTGAAAAGGATGAACCACTAGTTGACCAGAACACTGGTGATGTGGGGGCAGACCTAACTGATAACAGTACTGCAACAGCATCTTCTCTCGGTGAGATGTGTCCTGTAACTGAAGAGAGAGAAACTAACCCAGTTTCTGTTGATGATGACAGCTCAATACTGAGCATTGATCTCAATCACTTGAGATGTATTCCAAAGGCAATCAGCCCACTGAACAGTCCAGTGCGTCCTTTGGCTAAAGCACTGAAGATGGAAAGTCCCTGTAAAGGCCTTGTGAAGACTTACAACAAAGGTATTTGTACATGTATATTCTAATTTCTTTTCGACATAAAGCTTAGAAGATCTGCTCACGGAAAGCAGAAATTACTTCTTTTAACTGCTTTCTGAAAATAGAAATTGTGTCTTAAGTTGTGTATGTCTCAGTGGTCCTTCCTGTTCCACTACTGTTCGTAGTGGAAACATTTAATGTTGCAGGCAAGATCCATACTCATTTGAATATTAGTGCTCTAAAAATTGGAGTTGAAAGAAGACTGGTTGAAATAAGAGTTTTGTATAAACTTGCTGAAAAATACACATCTTAATTGTGGCTAGTTTGGCATAGATCTCTAAGTTTTTCTCTGAAATTGTGGAACAAAAGTTATGTAGGATCATATTCTTTCAAGTATTTGTGAATTAAAGTCTTTGTAATGTCGCACTGCAACTGAACAAAAATTTTGGAAGTTTAGATTTCATACTAGAAAAGTGGTATTGAAATCTGTTTTTTTATGTTTCAGAGCGTAACTCTTTATGGGATTATTAAAACATTAATGAGTCATTTGCTCACAATTTGTTTTAGTTTTGAAATTGTTAAAAGAAAAGCCACCTATTGCATGTAAATGTTAATTCATAGTATGTGACAGTTATAATTTAGCTGGTACAATAATCAGAGAACTTGTTAAAGTAACTGGAAAGAAATTTGAAACTGATGAAAACTGCTATATTTTTCTCTTTCCAATTGATGTATTTATGAGATAGTTCAAATGTGTTTGGTGAAATGTTGAGGCCCGTTAAAGCTCAAAATTTGCTAAAAATAAAGCTCAATTTGCCCTTTAAAGCTCCAAGAAATCCATTAAACTAGCAGCTGCTGAAGCAAACCACCCAAACTTCTTGTAGCTCAGGCTTCCCAAGTTCAAACAAACAGTTCTAAATAGTCAGTCTACAGAGGAGAATCTTGCAGGTTTTTCTGAAAAAATCTGTTTAAAATTGCATTCTTTATGGTGATTAGCAAACTGTTTTCTTTTTATAGATTTAATTCCTGAAAGTACTGTTGTCATCTGTCCCTCAAAGAACTTGTCGAAGGAGGTAAACAAAGAAAATCAAGAGCCAGTTAGCATGTCTGATGAACACTTAGAGCTGGAGTCTCGGCTAAGTATCTCTTCAGATGAAATAGAAGAGGGCGAAATCGTAAGTAGTGATGAAGATAAAGGAAAATCCAAACCAGAGAGATGCTCTGATAATACAAAAAAGTCAAGACCAAAAGCTTCTTCTGAGACACGAAATTTGACCAGCAGCCCGCAGAATCAAAATAGCAAAACTGTGCACTGCAATGAAGATAATGGAAAATTTGTTTCTGTGCAAGTAAGTGCACAAAAGAACAGAGAGAGGCATAAAAATCAGACCTTCAGATCTTCAAAGAATATGAAGAAAAACAAAACTGTGAGCATTGCTTGTCTTGAAAAAATAGTTCATGTTATTGTTGAACCTTCAAATATACAAGAAATCATGCAGATGCTCAGAGCTATACGAAAACAGATGAGGAAAAGTTACATGAAGTTCAAAGTACACTTCCCAGTTCAGCATTTTCACAGAATTATAGAATCTGGGATCATAAATTTTACAGCATTAATAAGATACTTGAACTTTTCCAAGATGTGTGCGTTAGGTGATACATTAAAATTGAATATCTGTGATATTATAGAGTCAAAACTTAAACAAGTTAAAAAGAATGCAATAGTGGACCGTCTTTTTGACCAACAAGTATCAGATAGGAAAAAACAGTTGTGGAAATTTGTAGATGAACAGCTTGATTACTTATTTGAAAAGATAAGGAGAATTATAATAAAGCTATGTGATGTGGAAAGTGAGGGTGAGGAAGGCATGTTCAAAAGGGCCGGAAAGCAAAACCACAAGATCAGTCATAAAAATGATGTGCAGAGATCTAGAAAAAAGTCACTGGAAGATGGTTCTCAAAAGCCTGAAGAATATATTTCAAAGCAAACCATGGATCATCAACAACCTAAGTGTCACCATGAGAAAAATAAGACAGGTGCCTCAAAAACTGCCTTTACAAAATGTCTTAATTCCATTGATAACACAAGAAATTCCCAAACAAAAGTTCACCTCTCTAAAGAGAATAATATACAAAACACTCTTACTCCATTGAAGGGTGTTAAATATGAAAAGGAAGGACTCCAGCTGTCCAGAGATGCTAACAAGTCTGATCTTAGTTATGAGCTTCTCACAGAACAACAAGCATCCAGTCTTACATTTAATCTTGTAAGTGATGCTCAAATGGGTGAAATTTTCAAAAGCTTATTGCAAGGTTCTGATCTCTTGGAAAAAAATGGTGGCAATATCAACAGAAATGAGTGTGAATTCAGGACTCCAGAGAAACAGTTTTTAGACAGTCATAAATTCAGGGATAACACTGCTGAACTGGATCAAGACATCGCTCCAAAGGAGGCATGCATGGATTGTAAACTGGAAGAGGATATTAGTTGGACTATTGTTTCACCTGTAAGAGCTCCCACACTAGCATCTAGGCCTCAGATGCCTGTTGATCCAGATGTGCTGGATGAGAGCTGTATGTTTGAGGTCTCCACAAACTCGGCTTCGGCCAAAGAAGATGAATGCAATTTACAGAAGAATAAATCATGTGTTTCTTCTATCCTCCTTGAAGATTTGGCTGTATCCTTAACGATTCCATCACCTTTGAAATCAGATGCTCACCTCAGCTTCCTAAAACCTGAGAATAATTCTAGCTCAGCTCCAGAGGGTGTTGTTAGTGCACATTACAGTGAAGATGCACTTCTTGGAGAGGAGGATGCCACTGAACAAGACATTCATTTGGCTTTAGAATCTGATAACTCAAGCAGTAAATCAAGTTGTTCATCATCATGGACAAGTCGGCCTGTTGCTCCCAGTTTTCAGTGTCGCCCCAGCCTACCAATGCAAGCAGTGATCATGGAGAAATCCAATGATCATTTCATTGTAAAGATTCGGCGTGCAGTGCCATCTGCCTCACCAGCATCTGATCACATGGCTCCAGTGAAGGAGGCACAGGCATCCTCAGCCAAGATTGGAAAAGGAAAAATGAGAACTGGGGGAAAAGAAAGGGACAGCCAGAGTGCCACCATGAAAGAAACTGTCAAACCAGATCTGGTTAAGATGGATCGTTTGCCTCACATCAGCACTGAACGAGAAAATCCTACCTTAGCTCAGCCTCTGAAGGAGTCACACAATAGTATTGGAAAGGAAGAAACTTCTGGGTTGCTTGGAACCTGTAGAAAATCTTCAGACAAAGAGATCCACGGCAGTGAAAGCCCAGATAAAGGCTCTGAGCAATCTGAGGCACACAAATTGCAAGTATCTGAAAACATAAGTGAAACACATGTTAGATCTCAAGCTTCTTTTCCTGCTGGATGCAGTATGAAGTCATGCATAACAGATGGTATTGTTAGTGGAACTTCATGTCATGCAATGGAATCCAGAGTAGATAATGGGACTCAGGAAACTTCAACAGGAAACTCAGAAGTCAGTGATAAAAAGGAAGAATTGGAAAAGTGCTTTGATGCATCTGCAGACTTAACTGAAGAGCGTTCTAATGAGACTGTAGCAGGTGAATGTGGTCTTGAAACAAAACCCAGTTCAAAGACTAATGAAAGATGTCAGATAACTATAGATGATAAAAGTAATAAAAAGAGGAAAAAAGAGACCGTCAAAGAGAATTCCAATTCAAAAAAGCAACGAAAAGGAACTGAATCAGCAGGTGAGGGGAGTGATGAAAGTAATATCAAGTCTGAAGATAAAAATTCATCACCCAAACAATGTTCCAATAAGAATGAGCTACAGCAGAACAAAGACTCTTCTCCCTTGGCCTCATCTCCATCATCACCTAGCCTCTATGCCAAAAACATTATAAAAAAGAAGGGAGAAGTAGTAGTTTCCTGGACAAGGTAATTTCTGATTTGATCTGCTTGACTGCTTTAGGGTTCTTTTAAACTATGTGATACACTGAAAAGAGGGAAGATAAGGTTATTTAGCTGATGACCGAAGTTATTTGGTAGCTGTACACCCTTTTCTAAAAAGGGGAATGGGAGCCTCCTTTTATCAATGCAGGGTTACCCTGGGAGATTGATGTCCATCGCTTATCCGCGTCTCCCAAAGCAAGAGGTCTCTTGGCTTGTGTTTAGAAAGTTTATGTGCTGAGGTAACAAGACCTACTGTAATGCACTGTCTGTTCTTATTATTTCCCCTGCCCGGTTTATTTTTTCTGTCCAAAATTTCCAGCCAGGCTTGGCAGGGGATGGAGGTCCTTGATGTTCCTCCAAGGCCTTGGTGACTGGTGAAGAGCAGCTAAAGATTTCCGCCTCTGAGGGAAGGCAGGAGAGCAAACAGTTTTTTGGTTTCAGGTCAGAGCTGCTTAATCTGTGGAAATGTGCCAGTCAACCATTCAACTCATCTATTCCAATTTGCAGGATGTAGGTGACAAATGAGATGGCTGTATGTGTCAGTAATACATGCAAAATTATTGTTGTATATTCTTATTTTTAAGAAACTGTAATTGGCAGGTTTTGCTGTTCTTGCTATAGCTTGATACAATCAACACTTTATAAAGGGGCTTCTAAAATTTTCAGGACAGACTTTTCTAAACTATAGTTGAGATATAAAGTAAGTTTCTAGATAGCATTTTAAAGGAACATCAGCTCCTTCGTGGAAAATAACAGCAAAAGCTAATGTGATTTTTTGATGTGCAAACCAAAAAGATAGGAAGAGACTTACAAATATCTGTATTAATGTGGTTTTGATGTTTTCAGTTTCATACTTTTTGTTTATCTTTGAACTTCCGTTTATCTTTTAGGAAAAAAAAATACGTTTATTTAAATAACTAATCATTATATTTTTCTTTGAAATCAAAGAAAATACTTCTAATTTACTTGTAAGTATGACAAGTTTCAACCAAATAAAATTACTGTCTATATAGATTTTGCCTAAATTCATTGATGAGACAAAACAGGAAATTGGTGACACTTCAGAATAGACTCCTAGTTTTTTATTCTCATGTGAACAGTAGATGCGCTCTGAGGATGTTTTCTACATTAGGCCACTTAGAGAAGTCAAACACCTTTCTGGTTTATCTTTGAGCATCAGTGGGCCTTAGGTGAAAGTTACGGTTCAGCCATGCTAACTGAGGCTGGAACTGCTGACCCCTGTTGAATTTGAGTTCCTTTCAATTCAAGTTTAAATATCCGGTTTAGAAGCTTAAAACTCTTTTACTTTGGTTTGGGGCTAACTCTTGTAACAATCCTGCCCTTCCTAGTAGGGGAACTTGTGTCCACTAGCACTTGTTTGTACTCACTCTATTACTCTGTGCTGCTAGAAGAAAGGGTCCTCCACAAATTTGTTGCTGCTGTTTGAACTCATGTTCTGTAGGTTGGAAATACTCAGAATTTTATATATGCCTGTATGTGTTACTTTGCTTGTGTACAAGTACACAACTGTACGTATTAATATTTATTAAATGCGTTTTTGCTGTAGAAATGATGACCGAGAAATTCTACTGGAATGTCAGAGAAAAGGACCATCGAGCAAAACTTTTGTTTCCTTGGCCACTAGGCTGAACAAAAGCCCAAATCAGGTAGGTGATGATCATTCTTGTATTTACTAACAGCAATATTCTTACATTTACAATTGTAGTTGAACAAAAATCTTTGGAGGTTTTCCTGCAAATGTGTAGTATTACTTTTTTGGAGGATTCTTGAAAAAAACAATTTTAGATTCTGCCAGTTGTTACTTCTTAAAAATACACAATATAGAGGTATTAGGGGGATACCTAAGTACCTGTTTGAGTGGTACATTGGAACTGCTCCATTCGTAATCCAGGTACAACAGGATTTGGGTTTGGATCAGCGCTTAGATAAAGAAAGGCAATTTTGAGAGGCCTGAAGCCTTTGCACACCTTTAATAAATCAGGAAAAAGATTAAAGTTAGAACTGGAAAAAAAAGTACCAAGATTGTGCGGAAAGAACATTTTTAATGAAGATGGGGGTTTTTCTTTCATTTTTTTAATTAAGAAGTTTCAAAAGACACAGATATCAAATAAATGTAGAATAGTTCCAGAGGCTGGCATATGACTTTATACTTGAGTTGAATTGTTCCCTTCATCTCTATCCTGCAAATCTAGAAAGGGGGCAACACATGTTTGACTCCATTAGGAAATCCTAGATGATTGGGATTTGGCTTTTAGGATGTTGTGTTGTATGGTTGTAGGGTTTTTGTGAGGTTTAGAAGCTGTTGGGGTGGCTGGTTAGATGAAACAATGTTATCTGTGCGTTTATGCCTCTCTTCCCGGTTAGTTTGGTGATCATCAATATGCTGTAGCAATAAGAAGTACTAGCTTAGTCAGTATGAGGTCACTATGTCAGCTGTAGCTGTGTTCAGCAAAAAGATTTTTTACTCTAAGCTGCAGACCAGTTATGTAAAATCCCTGGCAGGCAGATTACTCCATTATGAGACAAAAATACTTGAAGCAACAATTGTACAAGAGGATAGAAAATAACCAGTAAATGGTGGTTTTTGTGGAGTACAAAATAAGCTTTTGTCTTTACATTTGCATCTTACTCACGGTTATGTGTGGCAAATTCGAGGCCAATTGGCTTTGTAGTCTTCATTTTTTCCTCCTTCTTGTAGGGAAACCTGTGTTAAACCTGTGTTGGCTCTAGGTGTCTTTGATTAACCTGGAAACTATTTCAAATTTGAAAGGTGTAAGAAGACTTCCTATATCTAATTAATCTGTTAATGGTGCTCCTAAAATTTCTTGGAAGCAAGTAGTAGTGGTCTTAAAACAACTTGATGTCAGATCAGTCTGTCTTGGTAGATATGGCAGTCTAGGGCCTTAATGATATGTCTTTTTTTTTTTTCCTCCATTAGGTTTCAGAAAGATTCAAGCAGTTAATGAAGCTGTTCAAGAAATCCAAGTGCAAGTAGACTCAAACCAAGTCACCTCATGGTTACAGGGCTTAGCTGCAAGCTGCAGGGATGGACTGGAGCCACTGCATTCATATGCTGGGATTATGGGGAGGTAGCCAAGTCAGAATACTGAGTTTGGTAAATCCAGTGCACTGTTTGTTAGTTATTTACTTGTCTGTGTTTCCTCTGAAGTTCACAGAGTTAACAGAGTAACACAGAGGGAACTTCACAAACCAAGTGGCTAGGAAAGAAAGGCCTTTGACCCTGCACATGGGGCAGTATCATTTCAAAGGGGTCATCTCCTGTTAGGTAAAGGTGTTCTGTGAGTGGAGACAAGGGCGAGCATTTCAGTGGGAGTGGTGGCTTTGCTTTGCCTGTCAGAAGTTCTGCATGTGCTGATGTCAAACTTGTTGTCTTAAAAAGTGAGAATGCTTTGTAATCCAGTTGGTAGATAATCCTGGAAAATGACAGGTACGTCATCTTGGTAACTGTGGAACATATTTTAAGAAGTGAGGCCTTTTTCTTTTAAAATAAGGCAGGGCAATGATAGGAATGATTCAATTGCATACCTAGTAATTGAAATATGTTGCTCAGGAATAGGTGGATCTTGTGGCTTGTTCTTAACAAACATTTGTGACAGTTGTTTACTTACTAGAGATGTAAATCCAACAGAATTGGTTCTCAGAATAGTCAGTGTGCAGGGTAGCGTAAATGTGACTTTACAGGAACGCTACTCTGCAAAGGTCATGTTTTTCTGTTCCAAATGACATCTGGAAAAGGTACTTCATTTAGGTCTTCAAAATAATAAACATTCTGTTTTGTTAAATTAAATATTGAGAAGTTATTTTCTTTTAACAATTGATTTAGAAACAGACCTTTACAGTTTCATAAAATGTGACTTTGTAGTTACTAACCAGAAGCAAAACTTTTCTGTAAAAACAAGCAGTTTTCAAAAGCTTGTCAACTTGGCATGTTTTGACAGCAATTGCATCTATATTTACAAATTGTTTAGTGCATTAGAAATTCAATCTGTTCTATTTTAAAAAATCTATTATATCTGTTTCCAGTTCTACTAGAACATAACTAAAATGTGTGTGTGTATATATTACATACACATGTCATACATATTGCTGTTTTATCAAATTTCTAAAAAGGTTTTTTGTTCTCTCTGAGAAACATTCCTGAAGTTGCAAGGGGTTATGTTTAATGAATTCATTTATTTTTGAGGTTTTATTCTCTATGGAGGATCAGAATTGCTGTAGTCTTTATTTGGTCAGAGCATCTGCTGAGTTCAGTTAGACTTCATTTAATAGCCCCAGCTAAGTGCATTGCCGTTCAACTTGGATTAAATTGGCTCTTTTTCAGAGTCCAGTGGCCATTTTTTCAATGTCAGCATGTTTTTTGTTCCCTCTCCAACTAATGGGACAGACTTCTCTTTCTAATAAACCATCAGATAATTTGTCAGTGATGTTGTCACTGGCCCCTTTGGAGTATTGTTTGTACATGTGACCTGTGGAATGGATTGTCGTGCTGCCAAACAGTGCATTGTACTTGTTTTAGGCAGTGCTCTGGAAACTGGTACAAGGAATGGCTTGAGTAGGTGATGACGTCAATTCTGGCAGTTTTCCATCTTCTGTGCTTGATTCTGAAATGTTTGCTTTTAATGATCAAATCTCACCTTCCATGCTACACTGGCAGTGCCTGGTGATTTCAGTGGGGGATTGGTGCACCAGCCTGTGGTTATTCTTAAATGTTTGTGACAATTGTTAATTTGTTGGAGATTTAAATCTAACTGAAACTGTTTTCAGAATAGTCAGTTTGCAGAGAAGTGCTATGTGTGTGGAAAAATCAGACTCTCCTAAGACTATTCTTTTAACCGTATCCTTAAAGATCAACGTGTGCACAGTACTGAGGGAAGTCACTTCTCTCCACCTAAGTGCTTCCTCTCTGTGTCAAAAAAGGCAGGCCGTATTTTATTATAAAGTTGTTTATTCTTTATCTGTGTTTACTTTCATATCTGTATAGGTGATGGGGGCAGGGTTTGACTGTTTTGAATCTGACTCAGATTCCTTTTTTGTAAAGTGTGAGACTTGGTTAATGTTCTCTCTATTGTATCTATGTGTACAGGTTCCTATGTGGTCATGTAAAATATCTGATGTTTGTATATATATAAATATATGTATAAAAATAGGAAGAGCTTTGTTTAGCTAAAGATGATTTTTTAAACTATAAAACTACAGGTTTATTTTGTATAAACTAAATAGTTTGCTTACTGTAAGAGCAATACAAAAAATAAAACTGTAAAACTCAAACACATGTTCTTGTTGAACAAAGGTTGGCTTGGAGTGGTTTTGTACCATTGTTTGTAATTTATTTCTCCAACAAGAATTTTGATACGTATATGCCAAATGTACTGTATGTAATTCTACAGTCTTCTTTGTGAAACCTCAGGTAAATCAAAATATTTTTTAGAACTGTTGGTTAATGGGTTGACAACTACACCTGATGTGAAGCAGCATTAAAATTTACTTCTGTTAGTTTGTATAAGTTAGTAGCTGTGTTGATGTTCTGGCCAATAAACATGGAAGTTGTCGGCTGCTGCTCTGCTGTAATTACTGCTCCGAGTACATATGCTTAATTCTTAGTGGATGGGACTGGAAGTTGCAGAATTTCACAAACTGCATAAAACCCTTAAGCCACTTATGAATCAGGACCTACAACTTTAATCTTTTTTCTGGAAAAATAGGGTTAGTGTTGAGTGGAATATTACAAAGCAGAAAGACCTTTTTGATTCCAAGACCTTGCACTGGAAGAATGTAGCTGGTGGCCCTTTGAGAGTCTTACTCCAGCTTGCTACTGAAAAATAGGTTTACTTCTATCCAACACACATACTTTTACAGGATTCTGTTTAATGGATGTGAGTATTCAAAAATTTTCCAGAGTTGAAATTCAGAGAGCAGGGTTTATGGAGATGTGCGTGATAGTGAGATCATAGAGGATTGAGCATTGGATTTTGAGGGATTCTCTCTAAGGCAAAGTCTGTTGGCAGCTAAAGGTGTACATACAACACTTGTCTTAACTCAGGGCACTTCTCTTAGATGTCAATCCAGTAACATAGCTATTTCCATTAAGGCTTTCCTCTAACTGTATTCACTCTAAAACCAGATGCAGAATAATCTTTAGCAATTTGTCTTCATGAAGGGAGGCAGCAGTAATAAAGCATGCCAAGGAACAAGCTTAAGGATTTCTTAGAAGACTATGAAATCAGCCAAGAGGCATTTCAGGAGCGGAGTTGGCTTTGCTAGGAAAGATGGGTAAAGTTTCAGTGATGGCTGGCTGGTTCCTGTGAAAGGTGTTAAGTACCAGTAGTAACAGTAATATTCCTCTGTAGTAAAATGGAAAAACAAGAATTTAAATAAGACAAGGGGTTTCTAGAGAGCTGAGGGTACACTGTCCCAGGTTAATGTTTTAAGCTAAAGCTAAAATTCTGTAGTCTCACCTTTGCATTTCATTATGGCCATACTTGACTTGCTTTGGCTGCAGCCTGTTGTCCAGCTCACTGTTCACATCCATTAGCTTCAGTTTTTTGATGGGTTTGGTGAGATAGCAGAAAGCATGTGCACTTTGAAGTGGTTTTGACCCTGAACTGTTAGCTTTGTTGTGATGTCAGAATTGTAAAGTGTTAGTACAAGGAAATGCTGCTGTCTGTGTTATAAGATTACTGTTGGTTCCCACATATATCCTTTTCTGTTTCTCAAATGTATGAGTCCCTGACAAGAATATCAAAGGCTGCAATGCTATAAAAAGTGTATTTGAACCTAATACTTGAAGAACTTACTTTGTACTAGCTGGCACTTCTAATTTAGAATCAAAGAATATCCTGAGTTGGAAGGGACCTACAAGGATCCAACTCCTAGCCCTGCACAGGACAGCCCCAAGAATCCCACAGTCTGAGAGCGTTGTCCAAATGCTTCTTGAACTCTGTCAGGCTTGGTGCTGTGACCACATCCCTGGGGAGCCTGTTAAGTGCTCAACCACCTTCTGAACAGAGAACCTTTTTCTAATACTCAGCCTAAACCTTCCCTGACAC
>VZTR01017674.1:0-50095 GCA_013400775.1 Chaetops frenatus
CACCAGGGCAGCCCCAGCCCCAGGGAGCTCCCTGGGGACAAACCAAGGCTGCCACCAGTCCATGAAACTACAGCTGAGCACAGCCTGTGGCCAGACCAGCCTCATGCAAGGCCCTAGAACTTACCTTACCTCACACAGCACCACCAGCCTAGCTCCCAAATTGTGTAGTTATCCCCCATGGCAGCTCACAGACCAGCTAGTATGCCCCAGTGTTTCTCACTCATTTCTAGCTCTTGAGCTCCCAGCTACCTAATTTCATCCTGGTTTTATTTCTGTGATCCTCAGGGTTGTTGAGTTGTTCCTTCCCTGTACCGACTCCATTTACCCAGCTTTATGCCTTCAGCAAATTTCAACAGCACTTTTCCTAATATTTGTGGCACTGGGAAACCGACTGCCCAATAGGTTTGACTGAATGGTGAACCTTCCTCAGTAACTTAGGTAATAAATACTTTTACTACAGCCAAGGGCCATTTTTACATTTATTTTAAGAATGTCTATAAACCAATATGAGTTACCAAATTATTACATCCATGCATGGTTAGCAGCTGTACATATGAAAGCTATTCATGAACAGTAGCAGTTCCCATCTTATAAATGCTAGCTTCATGCAGGGCAGACACAAGGTAACAGTAAGCCTTATCTGAATTTTTATCTTTTTTCATGTAAAATTACTTTGTTCCTGTTCACCATTGTTAGGAGCTCAGAGAACTCTTCATTAGGTGACCTCACTTCACTTTCTCATCTTACTATTCATACTGCACTTCCCTTATCCAACCAATGATATTAAATCAGTTTGCCATTGATACTAAATTGAGAGGAGATGTGACTCCCTTGAAGGCAGCGAGGCCCTGCAGACAGACCTTGATAAATTAGAGGGCTGGGTAGCCACCAGTGCTATGAAATTTAAGAACAGCAAGTGCCAGATTCTGCACCTGGGATGGAGAAACCCTGGATGAATGTACAGACTGGGGAATAAGAGGCTGGAAAGCAGTGCTGTGGAAATTGCTGGGGGTCCTGGTTGATGGCAAGTTGAAGGTGAGTCAGCAGTGCCCTGGCAGCCAGGGGGGCCAGCCCTGTCCTGGGGTGCATCAGGCACAGCATCACCAGCCAGGCAAGGGAGGGGATTGTCCTGCTCTGCTCTGCACTGGGGCAGCCTCCCCTCGAGTGCTGGGGGCAGTTCTGGGTGCCGCAGTATAAAAACGACATTAAGCCATTAGAGGGTGTCGAAAGGAGGGCAATGAAGATGGTGAAGAACCTTTAGTGGAACCTGAGGTGCCTCGGTCTGTTCAGCCTGGAGAAGAGGAGACTGAGGACAGACCTCGTTGCAGTCTACAGCTTCCTCACGTGGGGAAGGGAGGCAGGCACTGATCTCTTCTCTTGGTGACCAGTGGTAGGACCTGAAGGAATGGCCTGAAATTGTGTGAGGGGAGGTTTAGGTTGGGTATTCAAAAAGGGTTCTTCACCCAGAGCATATTTGGACACTGGAACAGGCTCCCCAGAGAACTGGTCACAGCACCAGCCTGATGGAGTTCAAGAAGAGTTTGGACAATGGTCTTAGGCACATGGTGGGATTTTTAGGGATGTCCTTTGCAGGGCCAGGAGTTGGACTTTGACGATCCTTGTGGATGCCTTCCAACCTAGGATATTCTTTAATTAATTCTATGATTCTAGGGACCTATCTAAACCTCATCAAAATCTATCTAAATCTATTTACCCTACCTAAACCACAAATGTAGGAGGATCATAAGGATACTCCCAGCACTGCTCCAGGCCCCGTGCTATATTCGCCGATATACTATATTCCCCTTTGTTACACCTGCATTATTCCGGCCCCGCCCCACAGGGCCGCCCCCACAGCAGGCCTCAGCCCCTCGCAGAGGCCCCGCCCCTCCACCCGGAAAGCCCCGCCCCCGGGGTGCTCTTTGCCCGCGGATTGGTCAGCACGGCGCGTGGCGCGGGGCGGGGCTGACGCGGCGCTATTTAAAGCGCCGCGGGGAAGCGCGCACCCTTTAGTTGCGGTAAAAGCCGAGTGTGAGTGTGAGCGGTGGGTGAGTGTCGGGAAGGGTCGGGGGAACCGGGTCCCTTGGTCCTGTGGCGGGGTGGCACCGGCGTGCGTGACTGCCCCGGCTCTGCCCGGCCTGGTGGGGAGGAGCCGGGAATGCCGGCTGCGCGGCGTCACCGGCGGGCCGGGCCTTGCTCCGTGTCCCGCGGTGGGGAGCGTCTGCTCGGCCTCGGGGCCCGGCGGCACCGTGGCTGCCCCTGGAGAGAAGCTGCTCCTGCTTCTCCGCTCCTGTCGCCTTTTCACTGTCGCTCTCCCCCCGTGAGCCTTCCCCCCACGCTGTCCCTAGGAAGCCCGCCTCGCCCCTACTCCCTCCCTCCAGTCCCGAGACTCTCACCGACCTGGGGGGCTGCGGGGAGCTCGTCCTAGTGCTGCAAAACCCTGTAAAGCGTCCCACGTTTCACCTTTAAGTCAACCTCGGCCCGAAATGCCGAGCCTGCAACGTGAGCACGGGGCTCGATGGTGGCTGCAGGGCGCTCCTAACTTGGTTCAGCGCTTTCCTGTAGGATACTAATGTTGCTTGTGGATAAGGAGGGCACAATTGTAGTAGTGCATTGATAGGCCCTTGGGTTATCTTATTTCAAGGTGCAACTTTTATAGTCCTGTGAAAAGGTAAAACTCTGGAGCCTCTTCTGCATAGGTAGGAAGGGTTTATCTGTCCAATCTGAAGGACTTTCAGAAGTTCAAACCCTGATATTGAAGACAAAGGGGGAAGTAACATCCAGCCTTTTGCTATGTAGTAACCAACACACTTTTTGTAGTTTGAAGCTTTCTGGAGTAGGCTTCTTTGCAGCTCTTCAGTGTGACTTCCGTGATTCAATGCCCTTCTGATTTCAGAACTATTTAACTATGGTTAAGGTGATATTTAAAGTAGTGTCTGACTTAAGAAGTACTTCAGATCTTGTTTCTGATGGACAGAATGTCAGCCTCCGTGTAAAATGTATTTTGTGTCTGTGCTGTGAAGCTGGAGCCCTGGGGTTGCTACAGAAACCGGTTGAGTGAAGGGCAGGGTCAGATGCACCAGACTGATGCCTGTGTGCTGGTTTCCTGGAAAGCTCCACATGAATCCTTCCTGAGCTCTTAACTGTGTGTGAGGAGGCTGGCTTCATTAGGGAAGCCCAGGTTCAGTGAGAAGCATTGCTTTAACTTGGTTATGTCTGTGTAGCCCTTCTGAAGGTGTTTAGTTTTCACCTTTCATGACTATTGAAGTGAATGGTTACCTGTCTGGGGATTTGGGGTTGTGCCAATTCATTTTTAAAAGTAGTCATCCAGATTTAAACTTGATGGGTGTTTTAAACCAAATCGATCCTATCTCTGGTGAGGGAAAGAATTTTTGTATGTCAAACACCAGTTTCTGTGCAAGTACAACCTTGCTTGAAAGAAAATTTGTGGTGGTGCTTGTATTGCAGTATATTGTGTGGGACAACCTGCAGCTGGAAAGGATTTGTTTCAGATATGTAGAGTAGTCAGCTGCTCAAAAAATCCTAAGACAAGCAGTCAGATGTTTTAACAACTGTCTTGTGACTACCATGTAGAAAGAGAAGAAAGGCCTGAGGGATCTGGCATAATACTGTTGCAGCAAAATACTGAATCACAGTGGCTGGAGCTGTTGAGCATGCTTATTTGCTTACGTGGACACTGGAGTTTTTCCTCCTTGTCCAGGCACTTGGGTTCCAGAGGCACACTTCAGGGAGCCTCCTTCTCTGGAGTTATTCAAAAAGGCTCCTGGACACCATCCTGAGTAATGTGTTGTAGGGCCACATCTTAGACCAGATGACTTCCAGTGGTTCCTTTCAACATTAGCCATCCTGGGATTTGTAAAGCTCATTATTTTCCTGTCTTAGATGAGATGCTGGATCTTTAGTTCTAACTTGAGAGTTAAGCTTAAGCTTGTTTGCTTTGTTGCTTTAGTGGGCAGTATTTCTTTCCAATATTGTTTTCAGACTGGAAAGGAAGACAGAAAACTGAAAAGGGGAGAGATCTTGGGTTTTCTCACGTGAACTTCTGTTGAAATAAAAACAAAAGAAGGAAGTGGTAGCACCGAAGTAGTCACTGACCACTTGCTCGTGACCTGCTGGGGGTGGCCTCTGTTCCCATGGCTTCACTCTGACCTTATTTGTGAAATATGAGTGGCAAGCTGAGACTTAAGGCTGAAGAAAGCACAGTTCTTCAGTTGCCTGCTTTTAACCTCTTCTGTAGAGCACAATGTGTGGTGCTTTCTTGGACCTGGCTACCAGCATTGAGCCTATGGCATGCTATTAGCTGAACTCATATTGAAATCTACTCTTTGAAGTTGCATTTTACTTGAGTAACATTTTGCCCGTAATTCTGCAGTAAAATGAAGTGTATGATTTCATTGAAGTACCCCTAGAGACAAGATTGCTCAGTTTAACTTTGAAAGTTATTTTGAGGGGAGAAGCAGAAAGAGTGGTGTTGAAATTTAAATACACTTTTGTTTAGCCGCTTCACTGTGGTGATTTCATGAAAGAGAGAGGCCTCAAGTTTTATATACAACTTGGTGTGTGGCATTAGAAGCTGAAAGGTGAAAGTCTCCTGTAGTTCATGATTACTCACTGTTACTTCTTAAACCTATGAAGGCTAAATTATTTTTCTGTCACAGAATCTTCAGCAACACTATTCTGAAAACTAGTTCAAAAATGTCTTCTCTTGAAACCCTCTTCAAATACATTGATGAACACCAGGACCTCTATGTTCAGGTAAGTGTTCTTTGAGTTTTGTCCTGCAGCATGAGGAGCTATGGGATATTGAAGTTAGCTGGTCAGTTTCAAGTTTGTTGTTACATCTATATAATATGCCCAGTAATAATGTCAAGTAATGGGAGAGAGGGGAGGGCAGGAGCAAGTGTGAGTGATTTAAGTCAGGCGAGAAAACTTCTTAAGTTTAGGTATAGTTCTGTTCAAAAACATTCATGTCTATGGTAGATTTATTAGGAAATGGTCTATTACTGTGTACTGCAACTGGTAACCTATTTAGAGATACAAGAAACTGACACTGGCTTCTGAATGCAAGACTAGGTTTATAGGTTCTTCCCTTTTGAGATGGGAGATGAAAGATATTATAAATGAGGCTGGGACAAAGCTTTCTTGTATGAAACAATTTATCCTGGGGTACAGAGGGAGAGGTTGCCGTCTCCAAAGAGGTGCTTTGCTGCTTGACCTACTGTTTAGTTCCAGGTTGTATTGTAATCCCTTTCTCCCATGAAGGAATCAGTGGTACAGCACTGTGAACTCAGGCACGAACTATGCCAAGTGTTCAGCTTGATTTCTGCCAGTTGATCTTGCTGATCTCACATGGACAGAAAAAGCTAAAGTGGCCTTTTTGAAGACCTGAAAGACTTTAGCTGGTTCTGGATACTTAAAGGACAGCAACTGAAAATACACAATAAGCACAAGCTGTCATACTCTTAAGCTTACTTGATGTATCTGTAGACTTTGTGCTACGCTGCAGGGACAGCTGTAGGGGAGTGAGGTTTTAGAGAGCTTTGGAGAGTAATATTCATGGTTAAAGTTCTTTGAGCAGAGGACAGAGCTGATTTGCCTCGGTGTGAGTTTGACTTAACCCAGTGTTTGTTGAGTTACAAGGTGTGGTGGTATTTGCATGGTGCCTTTTGTGTAGCAAAGCCTGTAGCTCTTCCATCTCTCCAGCGCCTGGCAGAGTGGGTGGCAATCCAGAGTGTGTCAGCATGGCCAGAGAAGAGGGGTGAAATCAAGCACATGATGGAGGTTGCTGCCAAGGAGATTGAGCGACTGGGAGGCACAACCGAACTTGTGGATATTGGGAGACAAAAGGTACGTGAGCATCTTCATGTCAGCTTTAGTAGGAAAACATCTCTTTAGAAGGCAAGGTGTTTTGCATGAGAAGGTGCTGGTTTCTTATGTTCCCAGTATGAAATGCAACTAGACTCCATTAAAAGGCTGTTTGTTGGACTTATGACTATAAAGAAAGAGGATAATACGGATATTCTTATGTCCCTGCAGATACTGGCACCCCCAAGCTGTGCAGCATCTCTCAGGCATCCAACCAGCATCCAACATACTGTGCAGATCCCATGCGTTGGAATGTTTTCCCATCTTTTTTATTCAAGCTGTTCAGTTCCACTGACAAACAAAAGGCATTTTGTGTGAGAATTTCTTGATGCACTTTTAGATTAAATCACGGACATGCAGGTGGTGTAATCCCCAGTGCCAAATGGGAGCTGCCTTCAGGTTACAGTCAAGTGGCTGAGTTTATCCTGCAGTCTGGGGATATGCACAGCACAATACGGGCAGGAAAGTGAAGCTCTGTGTGCAGCATAGCATGGCACAGGCTTTGGGATACTCAGGTTATCTTTGTGGGTCACTAATTTGTTGGTGTCTGATGGACTTCAGGTCAAGATCACCACACAGGGGTCCTCTGGGCAGTGGCCTAGAAAGGCTGTAACTTGTTGGAGTGTAGGATAATGTCTTTCCTGCCACACAGTCTGAACTTTCTGTTAAAAACCTATAAAAAGTTTTTATAGTAAACCTTGGGACCCAGTTAAGGATGTTGAATTAAATTTTGGACTACATTAAATGGGTTTTAAATACTTTTTGAGCTGAACATGAACAGAGCACCTGCAAACAAAAATGTTAGACATTTTTAATAACAGGCTGGTATTGGTCCTTAGACCCATAGATTATGAAGATACTGACTGAAGTTTCAAATAAGTGTTTGGAAAGACTTCTGGCCTCTTTCAGAAGTGTTACATTTGTCACAGGATTGCATTGCTCCCTTACTAGACACAAAAGTATCATTAAAACAATTACTTCCCTCCTTATTTTTAGCTATCCAGACTGCTTTTTTCCCCCCTAGAAATGTATGTGCTGGTGAGAATGATAATGATAATCTCATCCTAGGGAAATATCCACTTGATATGCTCCTCCTTTGAAGTGCCTAGCCACTACCTGTCTCGGAGTAAGACCCATACCAAAATTGTTAGACTAGGATTTGGATAGTGGCATTAAAAATCTTGTACTGGGATGTTTACTAGTTTTAGGAGATTGTCCTTGTAATTGGTGTGAAAGACTGCTGTGAAATCTGTGTTTGTGGGAACCTTCTGAGCAGTTCTTGCTTTTGGCAACTGGATTACACTTGTTTGTGGCTACAGGTTCCAGCAGGAAAACAGCTGACTTGGGAGGGAATCTGTAGGTTAATTCTAGCTCTGCTACTACCTACAGCCTAAAACCCCATCAAAAGCGTTTGAATTAATTCAGAGACAAAGTTGTTCTTTTCATCACTGTAACTTTTTGGTAGAAAGAACTGATTTCAGAGTTTTATATGTAATATTTTTATTTAGCTAACTTTATCCATCTGCAAGGGTTACCTTCAGTGTTCAGTTTTATATTAAGTATAGAGAGGGCTAGTCAGTGTATTATATGTGTTGCTGCTCTGTCTGAGGGACAATGTAAAGCAACTGAACTTGTCAGATCAAAGTTGCTTTACTGCTTCACAGCAATTTGTTGTGTATTGATTACTGTAAATTCTTGCAGTAGTGCATTAGTCATGTAGTGCTGCAGCTAGCCAAGGACCATGTAACCTGTTGATAAAAAATTGGAGCTTGGAACCCATATAAGCAGAAAGTCCAAGCTTATCTTGATCTCCTGAACAGTGTGTAAAAGTAATGTTCACCAGAAGGGAAATACTTGCTGCCTGGGAATAGCATGTGATAATTGCTTAAGGGGTATTCCAAGGGATTAAGCCAAGTTCAACCCTTGAACTCCTGAACTGAGTTCATCAGCACTACCATACCCCTAGCCTAACAATGCAGCTGGTACAGAGAAATGCACCTGTTATGCTGATCTTATTTGGGTGTAGGCACATGTTACACCCAATGATACCACTGGCAGGAAATTTTGGTCCAGAGAGCTATGCTATGGACAGGATGAAAGTGCAGTCACAAGCAACACAGATGTAATATTGAATGGAATTTATTACTTATGCTTAGGTCAGCATTAGATACAGCAGTCTGGCATGCAGTCGGCTTGCTCTGCTAAAATCTGATGTAGAACTGGTAGTTTAAAGCTAAGAGTTCTAAGTAGCTTGGAACATTTTGACTGTTACTGGGACTTGTCAGGAAACTAACTGGTGTGATGCCATCAGGCCCTCTTTGGCACCCTGCTTCTGGCAATTGATTTAAGTAGATTAGTTTTGTTTAGCTGTCCATGCCTCTACTCTCAAACTCTGTAGTATTAAAGTAATTCATGTATCTGATAAAAAGTGACTTCCACATTTTAGTAAAACTTCTGCCCTCCTATTTCTAGCTGCCTGATGGGTCAGAGATCCCCCTACCACCGATTGTTCTGGGAACACTGGGCACAGATCCATGCAAAAAGACAGTGTGTGTGTATGGTCACCTGGATGTTCAGCCAGCAGCACTAGAGGATGGCTGGGATAGCGAGCCCTTCACACTGGTAGAAAGAGATGGTAAGAACAGTGGACTTCACAAACTGATGAACGCTTCTGTAACAAGTGTGGTGTTCCTCAATTGTTCCAAAGCTGTGCCATTGATTGAAAGGGAGAAGGAGAATAAGAACTGGTACAGGTGTTTATTTAATACTTAAAGAGGTAAAAATGTGCAGGTGGGGAAACAATAAAAAAGTTGAGCTGCAAAATCTCAGCTGCTCTTGGGATTGTTTTTTTTTCTGATAGTCTAGGCTGTAATTTGCATGTTTTCTTCCTTGTAGCACAATCTTAACTGCTGCTTTCCATGGTGCCGACTTGTTGCCAGAGAGCTTTTTGAAAGTAATTTGTTGTGCTGTTCACAGCTTGAAACCTGTAAGGTCACATCAGACTGCAGGAATTTTGAACCATTACTGAGGAAAAAATACACAACACAACTTCTTTATTCCTGGAGACAAGAGTGGCACAGCAGCCTCCCTGGGTTGCCTTGTGTTTAGCTGTGCTACTGTGAGCACTATAGAAGCTCTTTTTGCAGAGGCAAAATTTGTCCCTGTCCCATAAGTGGGGATGAAGAAATGGTGCAGTATCTCCTATTGAAACAACATTACCAGTGGTCAAGAAGACCAAAACTTTCTTTTCTATTTAAAGCTGGTGCTACCAACAGCTTCTTCTTTGTTTCACTTTCTCAATGTTAGTGTCGAAGGTGATATTAATAGAAGGACATTAACCACTCATGTTGCATAAGCATTAATGATTGCCAGAAAAAGCACTACCTGGGCTAACTAGTACTTCTGCTTAGGCACTTAGTCATAGGCAGCAGAGTCCAAGTTACAAAGTTGGGTTATCTCATCTGGTAGCATGACCTAGACTTGCCTCAGGCTGTGGCTTGCCTCTGCAGCCTGGCCATACAGGAAGCATTCACCAGGGGCTCTTTACCTTTGCAAGCTGTCTGGCCTGTTGTGTCACTGGTTACATGGGATGCTGGTTACCTGGATGGAGGGGTTGTAGCCACAGCTCTTGAGTTGCACTGACAACAGCCTCTACTGTGAACTCATGTGCTGCATTTTCTGGGAATTCCCTGTGGCCTGTGAAACTTGTCTTTGACTAAATTCCTTTTTAGGGAGATCCACTCTTATCTCAAGAATCCAGATAAATGATTTGTCACTGGCTACTGAATTTTTACTCTTCAAACAAAGAACTATTGAACTGAAGCTAATACTTGATAGATTTCTGTTAAAAGGAGGGAACTTGTTTCTGTACACTTAGGTGTTTGTACAAAATTATATTATTGTGAAAGATAAGGCAGCTATGTCTTTTCCTTGCTTATAATAAACTCCTGTTGAGGGAGCAGCTGGGGGAAGAGGTGGGGTGGCTCTGTAAGTGGGAGAACTATTGCAGTCCTGTACCTATCCCACTTTCAAGAATATGTGAAGCAGCATATAAAACTGCTACTTCAGAAGAATCAGAAATGAAAGTTTTTGTATAAGCAGGGTTAAAATAGTTACCCAAAAAAAAGTGTTCTGTAGGCAAGAGATGAAACTTCATGCTAATATTTTTCCTCACTAGTTAATTTGTACCTTGTTTCTACAGGAAAGTTGTATGGGAGAGGATCAACAGATGACAAAGGTCCAGTGCTTGCCTGGCTAAATGCCTTGGAGGCTTATCAACAAACTAACCAGGTATGTGCCCAAAACATATTCTGCTTTTTCACACACAGCTGAGCCTAGCATTAAATGTTATCCAAGCCATGAACCCTTGTGAGGGAAGCCTGCTTATTCAGCTGATTGGAAGAATGATGCAATAGTCCTGTTAATTCCCTGATTTCCTAGTCAGATTAAGTCGACTTGCTGACAAGTTAGTCTTATAGATGCTTGGGTTGCACTTATAACAATTTTCCTTTAATAAACTATGTAGGAAGGAAAATATATATGCAAGCATCTGGAGCAGGAGGAATAATCAAATGTGGTCACTGTCACATAGGATGTCAGACTAGTTTGGCCTTAATCAAAGCTTATCATCTCACTGCCAACTGAGCTCCAAGAGGAGGTTAACTTAGTAATACTAAAGCTGGGAGCTTTGCTTATTTCTGTTAAAGAAAACCTGCAATCAGAAATAGCTCAAGGTGTTTACTTTATCTTGCAAGACAAGTCCCTATCACATTTGTGAGGAATAACCAGTTATCAGTTGCTAAGTATATAGAATATGCTAGACTGGATAGACAGGGTAGCTCTGTTCCTACTGTGGCATGCAATTCCTGTGGTTTATGTTAGTTTTCCTAGCCTGGTGTGGCTTACCTTTGGCAACAGATTTCTGTTGTGTTCCCGTGCTTAAGGGGTTTGGGGACAAAGAAGAGTTTGGATTCCATAAAATGAAGGGTTGTCTAAGTGCCCTCAACATAAGCACAGTCCAAACTTTAAACCAGTTTGCGTATAATTAACAAATTCCATTGTCACGGAACTATTTTACCCATGTCCATTTTTCTGCTTTGAACATGACAGATGATAATTACTGATTACAGAAGTCAAGTGTTTTCACATGCTTAATCTGTTCTTTTTTTTAATTTCAAAGGAATTTCCAGTAAATATTAAGTTTTGCCTAGAAGGTATGGAAGAATCAGGATCTGAAGGCCTTGATGAACTGATTTTTGCTCAGCAAGATGCTTTCTTTAAAGATGTGGATTATGTTTGCATTTCTGACAACTACTGGCTAGGCAAGAAGAAGCCTTGTATCACTTATGGTTTGAGAGGTATCTGCTACTACTTCATAGAGGTAAGTGCTGATATATGCTGCAAATCCAGTATGAAACTGGATTTTCCACTGGAGCACAGTGGTACTTCTAACCTTTTCATGCTAGTAGGTTTTTTCAGAAAAGGTGAAACTGGCTACTGATGTGAGATAGTTTGTCCTAATTGTCTAAACATCCTTCTTTTGCATTCTATCTGATACTTGGGCAGGTGGGATAGCTTCAGGTGTGTGAAGCAAGATAAGCTGGCACCTTCACTGAAGGATTGTCTCACAGCACAGATATCTTAATCCACACACACCCTTCTTATAGAGAGGTGTCACATTTGTGGTTTTGCAGTCAGCTGGAACGTCTCCAGTTAACCAGAATTGCTGGTAGATGATTGAGAGTGGTTTGGCAAGTTCTTTTACCAGTTTCCTCAGTACTCTGGTGTGGAGTGGATCCCATCTGGGCTCATAGACTTGTGGGTCTATTGGCATAGCAGGTCACTAACCATCTCCTCATGGATTATGGGCTTCCCTCATCTCCTTATCACTAACTTGCAGCTCGGGGAGCTGGGCATCCTATGGACAACTGGTCTTCATACTGAAGACTGAGGCAAAGAAGGCATTAAATACCTCTCCCTTTTTCTCACCCCTGTCACTACACTACCCTCTGCTTTCAACAAATGATGGCCAGATCAAGTTCTGGCTGGGCTTTGGCTGTTCTAGTCTCCTCCCTGCGTGGCAGTATCTCTGAGCTAAAATTGACCTGAATCTTCATTCACCTCAATCAGGTGGAGTGCTGTGACAAAGACCTTCACTCTGGAGTTTATGGTGGTTCGGTACATGAGGCCATGACAGATCTCATTGCTCTGATGGGTAAGAAAAAGCAGGTTTCACTGAATACATTTAAAATGGGAGCAAGAAGCATCCAAGTGTGACTGACTTTGCAGAGAGGGAGTTGCTAAGGACTGTTTGCAGTAGCAAAGCAGTGACCAGTGAACTGGTGTTTGCCAGGTATGCAAAGCTAATGCCTTACATACAGAAGTATGGTGAAGATATTGCCAAGAAGTTGTCTATCTGCTCTTATCTTTCCCTAAAATATTGCTGCAAATCTGCATTTTAATTAAATCAGCTGTCTTTTCAAACTCTGCTGTGGATGTGATGTTGAACTCTTTGGAAATCCTACCTTCAGCCAGCCAAATGTAGCTGTAGATAAAATACAATAACAAGCACATTTTGGGTAAAGGCAAATTCTTTAAGTGTTTTCCATGCTCAGTGCTGCATGCTTTGGGAAATAGAACTCTGAATTTCATCACATTTAGAGAGTTTTCAGAAGGCCAAGATTTCTGATTGCCAAGGAAAGTGTTCCCAGCAGTGGCATCTTGTATCTTTTGGTTGAATGCTGATATTAGGTGCTTCTTGTTTACAGGTTCTCTTGTAGACAAGAAAGGGAAAATCCTCATCCCAGGTGTTAATGAAGCAGTGGCACCTGTTACTGATGAGGAGCTGGGATTATATGAGAAGATTGATTTTGACCTGACAGAATATGCAAAAGATGTAGGAGCAACAAGACTCCTGCATGATGCAAAGGTGTGCTGCACTCTTCCTCTACCCTGTCTGGATCAAGCTGTCTATATTAGTAGGAGATTGAAACAAGCTTCTGTGGATGTGTGTGTAGTTAACAAGTAATTTATTAGGCAGAGGATTCATCTGATGTCTTCAAAATGGTGAGAATGCCTAGAAGATAATTTTGCCTACTGTATGGTTGACTGCACACTTAACACTTTGCAGAGGAACTGCTAGTATTAGGTGCTTGAAAATGTAGTCTAGGTTATCCCATGTTTAATTCAAGCAGTCTTGACAACTCTAAATTTGCTCCTTATCCTGTATAAGCAGCATTTGAAACTTGTACAGAACTTTATCTAGTGCCATTCTCTTAATGCTAGGTAAGAATGTTAGCAGCTTTCCAGAGGTCAGATGACAATCTACACAAAGCATCTGATTTTCTACATCTGTAGCAAGTTCAGTAGGTTATCAGAAGTAAGGTAGTTGCTCAGAGATGACTGCTCCTTAGGTGAGAAAAGAGCTTGAAACCTAGCTGTGCTGAATTTAAGGCTGACATGCTGAACATCTTTCTAGACCTCGCAAACAAGGACTGTTTCATAATCAGGAACTAGGCAGCCCAAATGTTTGAACAGTCTTAAGCTCAGTAAACTGTTTAAAGTTAAATCTTTGTCTTGGTAGCTCTCCAAATGAATGCTTTTAATGGCATTGAATCTTACAAGGTACAGGTATCATGTACTAATTTTAAAACTCTAGATGTAAATAGATCTCCTGTCATAAAGAGCAGACACAGGTGTTGTAAAAGGCAAGTTTACATGTGCAGGTCTGTCTTCTGTCCTAGTACTGTCAGGAGGAGACTTCAGACTTTACTCAAATAGGTATAAGTAGCAATTTATATCCTCGACCTTGTCTTTACATGTTCAGGTTTATATCATCTGGGAGCACAGAGGCTTCCTTGCTTAGCCTTGTGCTTTAAAGTAATGGATGAATTATAGTGTGGATATAAGAAGGAGCTGGCAAGATGTTCTTTGTGATACTGAACTGAAGCTATTCAGTCTTGGCTAAACTGAAATTCCAGCTAAGAGACTTCTAAGCTGCATACATTCAAGAAGGGCTAAGGAGAGGGAAGGGAGAGAGGGCTGTAACTTGCAGGTGAGAAGCAAATGTGCTTGAGAGATTTGAGCTGTGACAGCTACATTTCCTTGGAGAGAAGATTGGAGGTTGTAACTGGAAAAAAACCCAAACTTGTCACATAAAGGACACAAAATTTCTAAGTCTCCTGCATTTCTGCAGTGATGTTCAGGCTTGAGATAGTGTACCTGTGTCTGCACAGGACAATTCAGCAGCTGCACTGAATTCAGGATCCACTGTATTGAACAGCTATGTCCAAGGTAACAGAGAGGAAATGCAGGGAGTGTACCTGGAAGGCAGTGGTGTTCAGTTTAATCAACCTGGAGTTTAGGCTTTTTAATACAGTTGATGATATAAAGAAAAGCACACTGTAAGCTTAGTCTGAGCAGTGGTGAGGCTTTTAGAAAATGTGAACTTAAGGAGTGTCTTGGTGATGAAGGCACCTGCTTGTCCTGAGGCAGTGGGAATTAAAGCTTTCAATGCTCCCTATAAACTGGGTTTGAGCATTTTTTCATAAAATATGCTTTTGTTCTTATCAGAAGCAGATTGGTCATATCCCAAAAGCTCTACAGAAAGGAGAGAGCCAGACTAGAACTACTGAGTGTCTTAAGGTCCTGAGAACCCAGCTGTTGTATCAAAATGTGCTTAATGGGAGTAATAGCTTCTGAGTGGTCTTCAGTGAGCTGCATTTCTGCATGGGAAAAAGCACTATTTCCTGCAAATTCTTTATTAGGTTGAAGAAACTACTTTAGGGAACTCTGTCAAAATTCATGTAACCTTGCATCTTTCTCTTTCCTTCTGCAGAGAGAGATCCTTATGCATAGGTGGAGATACCCTTCCTTGTCTCTCCATGGAATTGAAGGAGCCTTCTCAGCCTCTGGAGCCAAGACTGTGATTCCTAGGAAAGTGATTGGCAAGTTCTCAATCAGACTTGTGCCAAACATGACTCCTGAAGAAGTCACGAAGAATGTATGTTGAGATGGATTGCTGCTATCCAAACTAGTGTCTCTAACCTTGTTCACCTTGCCTTGGGGGGAAGTCTTTTCATTTTCTAAAGCAGTTCTGTTCATTTGCTTTCCTACCATCTTCCCTGTTCTGCACCTCAGCATGAGATAACTGAGGGGATCCTGTGCGGTGCTCCAGTGGACTGTAGTGGTCTGATTACCCAGTTTCTCAAAAGGGCTTAGGAGTGAATGCTAACTTAATTGTAGGGCACTTGGATTGCCAGAAATGCATGTTCAAAAGCAGCAGTGTTTGACATACTGGCTAATTGTTCTACAGTATACTGTTAATTTGCCTAAAGAAGATGTTCTGACTTCAGAGCAGAGAATCATTGGAATACTATGAAATAAGAGCATAGGAAAAGTATTACTGCACAGTTGTAGTGATCTGCAAGTCCCTAAGATGCTTTTAGAATATGAACTTTGCCAGTGTTCACACAAATGGTAACAGTAGGTAAGATCATGCAATCTTTCTTACAGGTTGAAGACTACTTGAACAAAAAGTTTGCAGAGCTGCAGAGTCCCAACAAATTCAAAGTGTACTTAGGCCATGGTGGAAAACCCTGGGTGTCAGACTTCAACCATCCCCACTACATGGCTGGTAGGAGGGCCATGAAGACAGGTCAGTGGGTTTTTCACTTGGCATTGGTAGGATTAAAAAAGCTCTTGTTCCAGCACCTCAAGAAGCACTGAGAGGGTCACGTTTGCTGAATATTTAGTGTTCTGCACTTACATCTAATCATTTTGGCAGGAAGCATAAGGAAGCACGTCGTGCAATCCTTAAACTAAAATCTGAGGTACAGGCAGGAAAAATTCTGGATATCCAATACATTTCTACTGTTCTGCAACAAGTTTGTTGGTATGGTGTTGCTTTTCCATAAGGGTAAGACTGTCAGTTCAGATCACCTGCTTAGCCAAATTTGATGAAGTTTGATCATCACAGCACCCTGTTAATCAGTTTTGCTAGATTGTATAGAGCAGCTCCAACTTGTGTTGGAGTACAAAGAAGCTTTCAGATGAAGTGTTGGTGTGTAACTGAACTGAACTCTGACAGTGGTAATACTCCAGTGCTACATCTGTGGGAGGAAGCTCCACAATTCTGTGGCCTTTGCAGTCTGGCTGATTTGGCCAGCACCTGGTATAAAGTGGGTACTTGGTGGCTTAAGTAAGGACTTGTTGGAAAAAAAAATATAAACTTCCAACTGACTATTGTATCATTTTTCTAGTTTTTGGAGTTGAACCAGACCTGACGAGGGAGGGAGGAAGCATTCCTGTTACCCTTACTTTTCAAGAAGCCACAGGCAAGAATGTTATGCTGCTTCCTGTTGGAGCTGCAGATGATGGTGCCCACTCTCAAAACGAAAAGCTGAATAGGTAAGAGAATATTTATCCCTGTGTCACGGTGAGTTTACTATGGGTCTTGGCATGTATTATGAAAAACACTAAGAATTGAGCTCTTGCTTTTGTTTAATTCTCTGGATGTGAAAGTGCCATTGTCCCCAGAGAATGACTGACTGGTTGAGTAAATAGTTTGTAGCTGAATCTTGATTTCTAGATTGGTACACTTGAAACCAGAAGCAGGTTTTGTATTTTGATCTCTAAGCTTGGCTACTTTCTCCCCCAGGGGGGTTGTTTCTGTCTGGTGAAGTAAGATGTAGGGGTTTTGGGGCACAGTGCCTGTTGCCTGCAGCAGCAATTCCTGTCATTTGTCATGTGCATAGGACTGATGTGTGGGCTTTACAAAGAGGACATCTGCTAGAAATACAGTTCAGTGAAGACACTGCTAAAGGAAACTGTCTTCTTTGCAGGTACAACTACATCCAGGGGGTGAAGATGCTTGGTGCATACCTCTATGAAGTTTCCCAGCTGAAGGACTAAGTTAGACACTTCACCTTCTGGTTTATGGATCAGAAGTCTGAATTTTCTTGCAAAATGTCATCAATTACCAAGTCTTACATGGCTCCCCTTTTCTACCAAGACTCCACTGCTTTGGTGGGGAGAGGGAAACAGGCTGTTCCACTTGACAAAGAACATGATACAACAAAAATACTTCTCTAAATGCTTACTTTAAATGAACAGACTATTCCTTAACTGGTCTGCAGTCCTGAACTGCATCTTTGTCCCCTCTGTATCACTTCAGTTTTCTGTATTCATCTACTTTTCCTGTAAATCAAGAACGGTTTATTATCAGCAGTTTTAGCAGCCACAGCAGTGGCAGAAACTCCAGCCAATTTAAGGTTATTATTCCTGGGTATGTCCTGGAAACAAGTAGTCATATTTGAGGGGCAACACTGGAATGTGCTCAAGCTGTAGTGAGCCATCTGTCTTTGCTGACTGAGTGATTTGGAAGAGCAGTTTGTCTCTTGCAATTTATGCCTGTCTGCAGGTTTCAATTTTTGGGGAATCAGGTTGTAACAAATTTCACTGTGGTAGTGACTAATGGCCATTTTTGTAAAGCTGCCTTTGTACTACCAAAAAAGAATAATAAATAATCATGCTGTAGTTTGGCTCTTGGTCTCTAAGGTTTAAATAACGGCTTGGGTGGGAAAGCAACTTTGGAAACTTGGGAGGGACACTTCTGTGGCTACAGAGGCAGATGAGCAATGTGGCTACACAGGCTATATGTTGTGGGAATCCAGATTTTTATTCCTGGGCTCTGGCTCCATGAGAACCTGTTGACTTGAAGCAAATATTGCAAACTCCAGCTCTCCTGAGAGGAAATAAGCTCAAAATGCTTCATTTTGGCTCTGTAAACCAGGTCATCACACTGTAGCATAACTGATAATACTGCAGAGGAGTGAATGGAATTTGTAGGCATAAACAGGGAGAGATCACTTGTTGCAACTACTACTGACATCCAACTTCAAGCTGTCTACTGGGTACATTAAACTCCAAACCTTTTGTTATTATGTCAAAAAACTCCAGAAAAAAACCAAACTTTTTAAATGATTACTATCTGAATTGGATTGGGCTCCTTGCTTCTGAATCACTTGACCAGCACTGGCAGCCTAAAGTCGGTAAGTATTTCAAGTGATGGTGCTTTGCTCTGAGAGCATGGTACAGTCCTGTCTCCTGACACAGGTCAGCAGCATGGGATGATTCCTCTTTGAAGGGCAGAAGGCAGGAATGTCTTCTATACCTGGTTTTCACTGTTGCTTGATCTGGAAACTTAGCAGTGGAGAGCTGTTGTGCTAGGGAGTCTACGGGTCTCGCTGAAACTTGTTTTTTTTTTTTTTGGTTTGTCATTGAAGTTGATGGCTGGAGATGACCTGGTACCATTAACCTTTGCACTTGCAGCCTGGGGTACAGTCAGACCATCCTGTGTCAGTATTTGTGAGCACTGAACACAAACACTGGGAAGTAAATGTTTATTAATTTTGTTGTAAACGATGAATTTTGTTGTAAACTATGTTGTAAACTATGTTCACGTGTAGTTGTCCTATTGCAACAAATTTCTGGAGAATCACTTAATTGGCTCAAGCTCTGCACTGCAGACACTGTATCAGATCCTGTACTTGCTGAATAAGTACAGCACGGCAGAGCTGTGAAGGAGGCCCAAACAGAAGAAAGGGTGTCAAGGGGTTTGTAGAAAAGGCTGAGAAGCAGGTACTGCTGAATATACAGCAGAAATATTTTGGCATGGGGAGTGTGCCAGAACCCTCTGAAAAGGGCATTAAAAGGGGACTTTGGCCCAAGCAACATGCAGGGGTCTATTTAAGCCCACAGGAGTAGGTTGCTAAAGTAATCAGTACTTAATGAGATTTAATGGAACTTCAGATTTGTTTAGAGGAATAATTTTAAATTCAGAAATGATCAGTATCTGTTAGCTTGCTACAACAGGGCTTGCTTTATCTGTAACCTCTCTTGTCCCTGCAGAAGGTGACCACAAAAGCAGTAGTACTTGGCCTCAGTGAACAAGGCAGGAAGAAGGGACTAGTGGTGCCAGCCTATTTCTGTGGCCTGTGTGCTTTCAGGCCTGGCTCCTTGAAGACTTCTACTTGCATAGAGCTGGCTTGCTGCATCCATGAATGCTTGTGCATGGTGTGAAAAGTTTGCTTAGCCCAAGTTGTTTGAATAACAGTGCTGTTGTACAACACAGAAGTGCCTGACATGACAGAAAATGTGAGCTGATCATGAAAACCAAAATGCATCAGTGAATTACAGACCCTGACACCCCTGTCTGCTGGGTGTGCAAAGGTCACTTGGCACTTCCCACGCAGAGCTTCACAGCATTGCTGTACCTGTTGAAATTGGAGCACCTCTTGATCATTGGCACGTGGCTGTCAGGAAGTCTAGTTTGCTTGTACTCCAGTTCTCCCACTCCAAGACTGGAGGAAGATCTACAATGTGGATTTTACAAGTGCTTGTTCTCAGGATGCATCTACTGCAAAACTGAGAATGTGGACTGGTGGCCACAGTGCTCACTAGATTTCTTGTGTCTTAGCAAAATCCATGACAATGCATCTTGATACAGAATATGCACTTATAAGAGCCGCTGGAATTATTACAAGCTATTATCCCTAAATAAGCCTTAAGTGCCATTTAAAATGTGATTTTTCTTTATTTTTTTGTGTGCTGGGAAACATTAAAACGCATCCCTGATTTTCAACTATGATGCAATCCATTTTAGGCACATCCAGCACGTTTCCTAATTTGAAACTGTTTTTAACTTGCAAAACAGACTTTGGTTTAGCATAATGAGTTTGGATGTGCTAACTAAATCAAAACTTGAAGAGCTTTAACTTTTTGATCTTGATCTTGAAGCAATGTGAAGAGTGGAGATAAGATAGACCTAATCTAGATAAAGTATTCTAGTTTGTTCATTCTGTTACACTACTAGCTCAAAAATATTACCATTTTTTCAGTGTTATCTGAACTCAGTCAATTAAAATATAATACATTCATGTGTTAAATGTGCATTTACATTATGAGGCATCAATCTGAATAAATTGCCTTCCTGATAATTAATAAAGATATGCGGAGGATTTAAATCACTCTTCAGACAATCTTCTTAGGCTACACAGGAAAGTTTAGTGGGTAATTTTGATTCTAGTCCCTTACTATCTTGATCATACCATTTTACAGCATGAGGTTAGGTTACGACAAGCCCTGAATGCTGAGACATGTTTTTCTAGTACTTTTAAATATTCATTTTTCTATTAATTTTGCATACCCCTAGTGATTCTGAGATTTCTTGACAAAGACTTAACATGCATGCCAATAAAATAGGTCTGCTGATGCTCAAGCAGCAGTATCCAGTGTTCTCCTCTCTGTGCAGATTTTTTCTTCTCAGTCATAGAGGCAGCTTGTGGGCCTCTTATGTTTCTGCCCCTTAGACTGAAAAATGAAATAACAAGCACAGTTGAGCAGCTTTTTTTGTCACTGTTTTGTGCAGATCATGGTGAGCCAGGCTGTGCCCCTGCAGCCCATGGAGGACCAATGTATGACAAACTGACTGTGTCCCTGCACCTCTAGGGTAAAAGAGGTAGAGAATTGGAATAAAGTTAAGCCTGAGAAGGAAGGAGGGGTGAGGGAAGATGTTTAATAGATTTTCTCATTTTCCTACTCTGATTTGATTGGTTATAAATTAATTTCTCCAAGTCGAGTCTGTTTTGCCCATGACAGTACCTGGTGAGTGATCTCTCCCTTCCCTTACCTCGGCCCATTAGCCTTTCATAATACTTTCTCTCCTCTATCCAGGTGAGGAATGGAGTGAGAGAGCAGTGTCCGTGGCTACTTGGAGTCCAGCCAGAGTCACTCCCTCAGGCTGTTGCAACACTGCACAGATTTGACCCACTGCACAAAATGCCAGAATATTTGAAAGGGAAATATATTCCATTATTAGATTCTCAGAAAATCTTCTAGAGATGCTTCTGTGTTGGCTGTAACTTGTGAAGCTGTGTGCCTCCCAGTTGTCAATCACAGTCCACTGGTCTGTCCTGAAAGAGCCTTATTAAGGTTGAAGTGTTCATAAGCAATGTGTATGAATAGTATTCCAGGTAGGGCTCTTTGAAGGCTGCTGCTACTGCCTATGTGTGTATAACTGAAAACATGCATAACAATGCTAAATGTGTTCATGTAAAGGTGCATCTTTGGAGGACTGCTTCCTTCCTATTTTGGACAGAGTAAATTAATGGAATTGCAAATATGAGCTGTTAATCTATGCAAAATTGCAGCCAATTCCTGAATTCCAAGATAGATGCTAAGATATGCGATGAAATTAAATATGGTATTTCTGAAGTACTTAGCAGATTTAATGTTGATGTAGTGAAGAGTGGAGCCAGAGTAGTGAAGAGTTAGATGTAGTGAAGTTTGATGTAGTGAAGAGTTAGATTTGAGAATAAATCCTGTGTTGCCTTCGACTGTTTTAAATGCTTGTAGGTAGAATTTTGAGATTCTGCAGCTTAATTTTAACAATACCTATTAAACTCTTCCTTCGACTTATAGAAAGCAACAATATAATTAACTAAGTGCTAAAGTAGTATAATGGCTGCAAAAGACTAAACTAGAATGCTGTAAAATATCCATTTATTTATTTATAAATATGCCTTTGATAAGGTGTTGGTTTAGACTATCATGCTGTATTAGTAATGGTCGACATTTTTCTCTTCCATTATCAACTGTTTGGCAGTGCATAATTAGAAACCTTTTAAGCATAAAAATTGCATATCTTTTGATGGATTTTTAATAGTACATGCAAAATACAGAATACTTACCCTTTGCTGCCTCACATATTCTCTGCTGTTGCAGCTGTTTCTGCTCCCCCACTCCTATTTTTCCCAGTCATTCACATGAGGGGAACTAATCCTGCAAGGGGAACCCATGAAGTTTCTTCCAAGGAATATTACCAGGTTTTCACTGTATAATGTGATAGTTAAAGGTTGACTGGATTGAGTCTCTTCTGCTTTTTGTATAAAAACTGTGGTTCTAATTCTGACATGGGAGCTGCTAGGAGGCCATGCCCTTCAATTTTACTCTGGAGTGGCCTCTACAACAGTTTTCAGTTTTTGGAAGTTGGCATACCATTTTAATAACACTAAATAGAGTGGGAGAAGGTAACTTTTTGTTTCCAAATTCCTCTCCCTTAACATCTTTACTATTTGAGTGAATGGCAACCAGTGAAAATTTGGGCAGAAGAGCAGCTCTATCTGCAAATCCTCTGGAACATAGTAGTTTTTAATTTGTGAGTATGCCAGAAGTTAAAAGCATCAGACAAAAGGTAATTGGAAATGGTTCCAGGCATATCTCTTCAGGTTTTGCTATTGTGTTGAACACTTAGCTGTAGGACTGTAGTTCAAAGCTGCAAGAATACTATAGAAATTGAAAATACAGTAGAGTCTGCGTGTCATTTTTAGGAACTGGTGGTCAAACAGTGAGTTAATACAAAGAAAGCAAAAGATTTATTTCTGCACAGCTTTGAATCTTGTTAATATTTCCAAAATATCCTGTAATGTGTTGCCAACCATATCCTAAACTTTTGTACAAGGAGAGGTAGTGCTGCTTGTGATTATTTTAAGGCAGTTTTAATTCGGACCAGATGGGTTCAGGAACACAAATCAGGAAGGGAGAAGACTGCATCAGGAGCTGAGGCACATGAAGGCTACCAAATCTGTTGCCTGGCAACAGAATTTCAGTATAAAGATGTGCATAAAGGTACCTTGAATGCGGATAGGCTTGGGAGAGACACAGGTAGAGAGCCAGTCTCTGAAATGAACTAAAGAGCTTCATGAGAGAGGTAAAAGTGAATGTATAAGTGTTCCTCGGGAATGGAGAGCCAGAATTCATTAGCTTCCAGTCTTTAGTCTGCTAATGCTCCTTTGCACTGATCTGGAAATGATATTTAATGGAATTTGGCTGTTTATGAATTTAAAGTTTGTAGAACTGCATGTAATTTTTGGAAGCTTTCCTTGGCGTTGTCTGACAGTCATAGACGAAATTTAAACACCTTGAGACCAATTCAGAAATAAGTTTTTTAAGCTCATAGGAGTCTTGAGGAAGGGATTTGAGAAATGGGATAGTAAAATTTTGTTTTTAACTGCAGATAAGTTCATGCATTGACTGGTTTAAAATAGAAACACACTGAAATGTAGCAAACATGTCTGGGTGGCTTTTTTTTGCATGGAAAATGGGAGCACCAGATTAACTGAGTATTAAATTAATGGAAAATGATGCTGTATTACATTGCCCACTGTGTGAAAGTGTTCCTATAGGATATGACAGGTAATTGAGTCATCAACATAAAATATTAATAATTAAGATGAAACATTTCATTTTCTTAATGTGCTGTGGTTCCACATCTATCTACGTGCAAATATGACACAGATTTACTGGGGCACAGCAGTCACCTTGAAGCTGTGCTCAGTAACAGCTGATTAGCATTATCTTTTCCAAATGTAAAATAAGTTCAGCTTCTCTGACCTCATTAGAGGGAGATGAGAGTGCCTCAGTAATAAATGCTCATCTAGCTTCTCCCAATAATTTGATTTATATGGAAGAAAGTTTTAGTGACACATTCCCTGCCACTAATAGGCCAGCAGTCCTTAAGGATGTAGAAGAAAGATTCTGAATATAATTAGACTTAGCACTAAAAATTAAAAAGGGGGCTCAAATAGGAAAATATAATTTATTTCACTAGCACAGTCTGTAATACAGCTGTCTTTTCACCCACTTGTATTCATAGACATCAACACAGAAATAAGGCTAATGCATCCAGAAGTGCTCAGTAATCTGTTAGTAAACTTAGATACATGCACCTGTTTGGTTTTGAATTTGAATTACTAGAGTCTATGCCCATTAAAAATAACTATCATTCTGGCACACTTTTAGTCTTATTTTCCATTGCTGAATAGAAAGAATTTGGTTTATAAAATGAGAAAGTGGTCTATGAAACTGAGAGGCTGCTTCTTTAAGTTTGGGTCCAAATCAAAAGTCTAGAGGAGGTGGTGAATTGAAATTGTGAAATATTCAGAAACTTGTTTGCTATATAATAGAGCAAGATGGTAAATTTTAATTTCACACACTTTGCATAAGATTATAATGCAAAAATAGAGATTGCAATCAGTCTGTTCCAAATATAGTCTTATTTCTGTTGATAGAAATTAATATGTCATCCTGAGTCCTTTAAACCTATCAAGTTAATCTGCAACTCAAAACTAACAGACAGCAAAATGGTATTAAAGCCTCTTCTGTAGTCTGTGAATAGGGAGGATTGGTTACTTCAGGAAAGACAGGTATATTGGCAAATGATGCATAAAGTTATAAGCTTGGTCTGTCACTAATTTTTCCCAGATGCATCAATATTCAGAGTTTTCAAGATGGCAGAAGCAAAGAGTGACTTAGATCTTACTATTAGCAAAAGAACACACTAAGTACCAAAAAGCCTGCTCCCCAACCGCCTTATTTCAGTCCTTGAAGTGTCACATGTCACATGGATAACATCCATTTATCTTTCAGTTTAAAGATCAAAAATTCTCTTTGTGTTTTTGCAGTGCTCTGAATTTGAGAGCTTGATCCTGCTAAATCTGTTAGTCGGTTTGGGCTCCAATTACTAGTCACAGGAACAAATGAAAACTTCAGATAAGATGACACCATGCTGAGATAATTCAAAAGCAATCAGTCACACTACTTTAGGCTTCTTTTTTTTTTTTTTTCTCCCCTTATTCTTGAAATGTGGCTCTTTGAAAACTATTTATGAGGGAAAAAAAAGCACACTTTTTTTTTTTCCCCTTTACTTGCAGAGTTCACCTAAAGCCTTAAGTGTATGAGATGCATTTTCCTCCCTTCCAGGTAAAATAGAGCAAGTCTAGGTGGATAAAAGACATGTTTACTTGTGGCTGGGAAGGCTGCACACAGATGAAGGATCTGACATCTCTGACACCTTTGTATTCAGCTGAGATCGCTCACAAGGTACTAAATGGATGGTTTGGACTCTTTAAATCTATCATGTTTCAGAGTTAGATTTTTCAATATGCAGTCTTCATGTAATATCTGCTTTGGAAATGGACATATGTGCTGCTTCTAGCAATATATTCAGTAATAGCTTTTCCTTTCCCCTAGTAGTGAATGATCAGATAGGTAAAAGCAGACTTGCTGCAAGTGGGAAAACTGAGGCTGACGTTATAAAAACATCTGTACTTCTCTAAATGTGACAGAAACTGGGTCCACTTCATGATGGCATTATCTTCAGTCCCCTGTACTAAATTACCTGTGTGGGGAGTTGTATATGTTCCTCAGATAGCTTTTTGTTGTGGGAATATCCTTGCCCAGCCAGTTTCCCTGAACGTATTAACACAAAGACAAACTATCCTAAACTGTATAGCCTCAATGAGGAAAAGCATCATGGGAAAGGAAGGGGACATCTGAATATGGTTTTTTGGTTCCTGTGTGCTTTTCTGTAATCTAAGATATTGACTTCTGGCATAAGAAATAAAAAGAAAAAAGGCTATTTTTTTGTTTTAATAAAGAGGCATAGCAAAAGAACACAGATATTGTGGGTTTCCACATAGAGAAGAAATGAAAAAAATGCTATGTCTAAATTTTGAGTGTTTCTTTATGGGCAGTTTCTGTGCAATTGCATATCACAGACTGGTATTTACAGTTGAACTTAAAGATATTTCCAACTTAAGTGATTGTGTGATTAAAGGATATCCAGCTCTACCACTGAGTACATCTGTCCAGCACACAGGAAACAGCCCAAGAATACAATGGGGTTGCAACTTAAAGATATTTCCAACTTAAGTGATTGTGTGATTAAAGGATATCCAGCTCTACCACTGAGTACATCTGTCCAGCACACAGGAAACAGCCCAAGAATACAATGGGGTTGCACAAATAAATGAGAAACAATAGTAATGGGTGTGTCAGACTGGTGGGGTTTGTGGTTAAGAGCCAGAGTTTGAAAACCTGGTGTTGTTTAGGCTGCCCAATAGCACTCTGGTACTAGGGAGGGCTTTGGATAAGGATCAGTTTGGAATGAGCCTTTGGAATGTGTGAGGAGCTTGGAGCAGTGCCTGTAGCAATGCACTGGATATCATTCCTTGCTGTTACCAGCTCTGCAAGTCGAGGCAGCAACCTGAGGGCTGCCCTGAAGTTCAACCCAGCACGTTGTGCACAGCCCAGCACCTTCTCTCAAAAGCAGGTGATGATAACCTTCTATTTTAGGGGCCTGACCAGGAAACTCTCACTAAAAACAGCTGAAACTAAAGCCAGTGATAGTGTTGTTCATCTGGAGCACCAAGAGTCTTGTGACTCAAGCACATATCCAGGCAATATCTACCCAAGGTGCAATTCCCCTTTCCCATCTGGCAGGGAAGGGTACGTAGAGTGTTGCAAAGGGGAAGAAGATGCTTTTCTTCCTGGTCAAGCTGTGCTGCCTTTAAAGACTGGCTTTAGAGACAGGAGCACTGCTCTTCTAACAGCTATTTGTGCACGTGACATTTCATAGCTAATGACTTAAATGCATTTTAAATATTGTCATGGGACTGCCCCTCTTTCTCCATTTTAGTTCACAGTAAAATTTAATTCCCTCTGAAGTGCAGTGAGTGAGGGGATACAAACTTTGTGCATCTTCATTGAACCATCTCAAATCTTTCAACCAAAATTTCGTAATTTAAATAAGGATTTAGGCACTCAGAGTGTGGGATTAATGGCTTATATCCAAACCAGTGATTTGCAGAACTGTCATTTTCTTAGAAGTTAGGAGCTATTAAAAAAAATTAGTTCTAAATGTTTGATTTTCTATAGTACTAGAAATGAAAAGCCATCATTGCCTTTTAAGCTATGTCAAAGCACATGCTACAATTTTGTTGAGAGGCCTTTGAATATATGAGAAACTTCTCTGCTTGAAAAGACTGTAACAAAGAGAGCAAAAATACTTGTCTGTAGGAAAAGAATGGAATGAGTAGGGAACTACTTTCCAGAGAAGTTGTAATTAAGTTTATAGTAACTCAGTTAAAGAGACTGATCCACTAGTTGTGCACCCACCTTGGTTGTTAGCAGGCTCAGCACCTGTGTGCAGGTGTTTAATTAAGATGTCCAGATATGAACCACTTGTCCAACCAAATGCTACAGCCTTGTAATTATCTGTCTTTCTGTTTTTGTTGAGGTGCTATGGCATTTTTCACCAAAAAGCCCATGGCTGGCACAAGGTACACAAGGTGTGAGTGGTGCAGAGCCCTGGTTCAATGGGCATTTCTTCTGGGCTCCTGAGGAAGGTGTTTTACTCTTGTTAGGGTAAAGCAGTGGCACTTTGATAGAAGAGGCATTCTATGAAATTACTCACACATCTCCTTGAGGAGGTCACAGTCACAAAAGCTTTGCAATGGTAACATCCGCTAGCAAGAGGAAACTATTGTGAGTGTGTATATATATATGTATGTATATATATATTCATATGTGTAAAACAGTGGGTTCTTCTATGTTTCAGGTATTTAAGCTTAAGAAAGCTTATATTTAAGCCATTTTTTTTCTCTGCATTTAAGTTTAAAAGTGCTTGTGTTTGTCAAGAGAAGAACCTCTGCTTGCTTTGGCCTTCTCCCAAATACACTTCAATGACAGGAGGACTGCAATGGAAAAATACTTCTAAGCCTTCCTTGGGAGGCTGTGGCTGCTGGGACACGCAGCCGAGATGCAGAAGTCAGCGAAGTGTCAAACTGAGTTAACTTTGTGGGGCTCCAGACGCGTGCCTTGAAGGTGCTGCCATGCGTGGCACCACCTCGCTGACTCGTGCCCTGACTCTGCCAGCTCCTGGTCCTCACAGAAAGCTGGCAGGAGGCAGTAGGAAGAGCTGCATAAACCAAGTGCTGCACAGTTAATGTCAGCTTTCCTCTGTGAGCCCAAAAAGCCAGGCTCTGATGTGTCTGTTTGGAAATGACTGTGAGTTTTCAGCTGGGTAAAATCCTCACCAGCAAGAAGAGCATTAATCATCCCTAAGGAACACTGATGCTATCTGGCTGAGAGAAGCTGTCTGAAGCATATCAAGATGGGAATAACCTCTTGCCATCATTTCAGCGTGATTAATATCTGAAAATATTTTGCTTAATCATTAAGCCAAATGAATCTATAATGTTGCTTTTGGAAAAACAGGACAGCCTCCTATCTCAGCAGTCAGAGCAGTGTACTGGAATTGGCACTGGACAAGAACTTGTTTGTTTCTCTTACCACTTAAAGCCTGCGTGCTTGGAGCTCTGGGTACAGGGAGGTTGCTGAATGAGCCACCAGGCAGTGAGAGGGCTCCATGTTATTGCTCTTCTTCCACAGAGTACCTCACATCTTTGTGGTCCTGCTCCTGGAAGGTGCTGAGCATCATTGCTCCTCACAGAGGACAGTCTGCAGCCACCGATCCTTGTGAAGCATCTCCTGCCTGGGTAAGGAGACCTTTTCTAAGTCAATCTCCTTCCACTGACATACCCAGGCATGATTATCGACATCCAGGTAACAAATAATAAGTCAGAGTCTTGGGGACCTTTTTCTCTCTACCAGCACGATCTCACTCCACTGTTGGCAAGCTTTCATAGTGGACAGTGTTGCTTAACTTGTGTTTTGGTGTCAGTTGTGATTATCTTGAAGGATGGTGGCTGGGAAATACTCTTCTAACTGCAGTGTGAAGTGGGAAGGGGCAAAGAGGTGGAAGGGCTTGCAGCTGCTACTGCACAGGGAAGTAGAAATATCTGTGGGGGAGGGAGATTTGGGGAATTGTGTGAAAGGGCCTCTCCATTCCACACCAATATTTCTTGGATGCAATGAAAAGTTATGATAAGGGAGTATATTGAGAAATGACAGTAAGCTGCAATAATAACCAGGTACCTACCACTGATTATGACATGGCAATACCAGTCCTGCTTTTCTGCGCTACACTTTCAAGAAATGAAAAATAGCTGGCTTGAACTAGAGGTAGCTGCTTATAGAGTGACAGGTAGCATTGAAAAGCATCATATCATTTGTCTGTCAATGAAATATTGCTCCTAACAACATATTTCTCACATATTTGCTCACTCAGACTTTGAATAGTAATTATTTAGAGTACTCTTTCAATTAAGGCAACAGTTAAAGGATGCCAACTCTGGTGAAGCGCCAATGAAGTGAAGGTACCATCACTTTGTAACCAAGTGAGGGTGCTACACTTTGCCCTGAGGTAGTAATAGAAACACGAAGTAGGAGATCATCTCTGCCCTGGACTGTTTACATTTTCAAAGCACAAGGGAAACAAAGACAGTGATGCTTTTTCCCCCCCTCTATCCTATTCTTTCAGTTCTGCCCTTATTTTCCTTTAATCAGTCTATTTCCTCCTGCTTAAACACTTACTGTATCCCAAAGAGGATACTCAACCAAACTATCCAAGTTGATTCTTTCATTTCTTGTAGTTAATAAGCTACCATTAAAGAGATAAACCTGCCTACATTTAAAAATCCTTCTAAACAATGTTGACAATGTTTATGATACCTCATAAATGGAATAAGGACCATAACAAAATAAATCTCTTATATTGTGGACCTTAAACCTTGTTCCAAGTTATAGGTTATAAAATAAGGGGCAATTAGCAATGAAATACTAAGCTATAAAGTAATAATAGGTTTGTCTCCATGACAGTATAGTTGCTCAGTAGTATTACGTGATAAATAAACAAATAGTTGAATGGATCTACTAGATATAGTAGATCTATTTTTAATCTTACTTGTACTATTCTAATTCAAGAATAACTCCAGTGTGAAACACTTAAAGCTAGGCTAAATGAAGACAGGATTCATGTAAAAATAGAACTATTTTAAATAAATGCAAATAAATATTTAATTTCACCCAAAATTTGCATTTCATTTGCAAATGAAGTTCTACACATTAATTGAGTGAAGAACAAGTACTTAAAAAAAGGAAAGATCTTTGTAAGGCTCTGAGACAGGACCTGGACCTCTCTACCTACTTGTTACCTTTTTTGGCTTATTACTGAATTTGACCATGTCAATAAAGGTTCTTTCAAAATGGGCAGAGGACTTAAAGGGTAGCAATTTGTATGCAGAACAAGCACCTAAAATTTACTACAAGTTCAGCAGTTTTCCCTTCTGCTATGGGAGATGTGGCAGCAAGAAGGTGGTGAAGCTATCTCACATCTAAGTACAAGCACTGCACATCCCACAGTCCTTTCCTACAAACCTTTTTGCCATGAAAAGAGCAAGAGCCAGCAGAGCTGTCTTTCTAGGAGAAATTATTTTATACCCATGTTTATCTGATTGCAAACCAATGAGCAGAGAATTTTCTTAGGTAAATAGTGAATTACTCCGCCTCACTGGGCATGAAGGGCAATACTAATTCCTGGGAGAAGAGCTTTGCCTTAACAGAAACGTATCCTTTTCTTTTCTACTTTTCAAGTCAAAATAAAATCCACCTCTTTTCTCTCAGTCCTTCAACATACTACTGTAAAGCAGCAGCACTTTGTTGTGGCTGAAACAGGCGTGGAGTTTGAGAAATCCTCAGCTAAAGCCATGAAACAGAGTTAGAATATTCAGACTGCAGAGTTAGAATGTTCTCATGCTTGAATTGAAAACAACCCCCTGCTCTCAGGCAAGCTTAATATCAACATAATAGCAAGAATGTTAAACAATAAAGATAATACCTCGCACCTGCGAAACAATAAATGTGAAACAATATGTTTCTAATTGGTTTAGAGTAATTATTTATACCTTTCAGCCTGTGGCATGGTAGTTTTAGAATTTTATCCAATGGAGTTTTGTTTTTCATGATGTATATTATATATAGAGTGGATTTCTTAATAAAGTAGCTTTTTTTCATCTTTCTGAATTTATTGGAGTTTATTATGTGTCAACAGCAACAGCACTTATCAGCAATGCTAAAGTGCTTTCGGGCACTGGGGTTCCTGCTGGGATATTGGACTTCCAGGAGGAAAAGGAGATGGGAAAATTTCTCATGACTTGATGTGCTATTGATTTGGCTATCCTGCTTTGATTATGGTATGATAGAGAGGCAGAAGTGAGCATCTAAACCCAAAATTAATCTTTAACTTAAAATTATCTCTTCATTAACTGCAGAACTTACCAGTAAAATTGAGATAAAAATGTTCCTGTTATGCAGGTGAAAGAGGAGACCTTTCCAGTTCAGGTTCTTGTCATCAGCAACAAAAGCAGCTGCAAAGAGGAGTCCTAGAGATAAGGGATTTCTTTTAAAATCTGTATTACAGCAAAACAGAATGGATAAGCAGGGAGAAAAAGTATTGAAAAATAAAAAGTGAGAACTTTTTTCACTAAAGGATTGGCTTGAGCATGGGCAGGGCTGGTCATTGTTGTTCTCCAAAACAACAATGCAGATATTGCAACACTTTAAGAGTTGACTGCTGGAAATGGCACTGGGTCTTGCAGTGTCACCTGCCAGCAAGTGCCAGACCTTACCTATGCTTCCCACAAAATATTTTCATTATTTCTACACAGTCTATTGATTTTGATGTTACTTCTTTAAAATCTTCAAATGCAGTCAGGTGCTGTGAGCTGATGTTTGTTCCCTTGCAGGTGTCTGGATCTCTGCAGCTCCTGGCCATCACAACAACAGCGGCTGCACGTGGTCAGGGTTGGGCTTGAGACCTGCCACATGAAGGGTTGTTATCCTCCTCTTCCTCCTCCAAGGGTCTCACTTACTCAGCTGGAGAGGTGACTGTGGCTTGATTGCCTGCTTTCACCAAAGGTATGCCACTTATCAATGAATATTGTAAAAGGAAGTTAAAAAATAGCCCCATTATCTCAGTTATCTTCCTGGTGATTGCTTAGAGGGAATGTTCCTTCCAATGAAGTCCACCGTTGATTTGGTGAATTAGTTTCTACTGCCATAAACATCCTTATCTCCTTTCATGTCAAATGCACTTTATGTTATTTGCAAACCAGAAGAGTCCTGACTTGGTGTTTCTCTGGGGTGGTTGCAAATCAATGTTCAGTTTTCACGGGCACCCTCCTCCCTGCAGTCACCTGAAACACTGCGTCGCAGGGAGGGAAAGCACACGCTTCAGGAGAGACAAGAAGGCCTTCAAAGCACGTTCAGGAGCTACTTCTCAAAGGTTTGTAAGTTTAGTTGCTGTTTTATCAAAGAATCATCCTAGTTAAAGAATCAGCTTGGATTTCTTGTTAAATCACTGTGCAAGAACAATAAGCTTTCTTTTAACAGTGCTTAAGGACATAGGAGAAAGCGAGACAAAAATGTTCTTACTTAAGAAACAAAGGAACAAAGGAAGAGAAAGTGCACAACTGACTGTCATGCATTATTTCTAAAAATAGGCATACTACATTTTTCTATAGAGCAGCAACTGCTCCTTAAAATGACATCAAATAAAATACACTTGACATGGAACACTGAACTCTTTATTTGATATCCCCCCTGACTTTATCATTCTTTCAAATAATTTTTCCCCTCCTCATGACACTGAGATATTTCAGCCTTGCCTGAAATCTTTGTACAGCTTTATTAAGCTGACTCCCTTTTTGACATAGGCTTTTCCAGTTGCAATCCAAACGCTCCTCATCAGCACTTTGTGTATTAGTAGTGCATTAACATGAATCTCCACCAGCTACTCCCCTCCCTCCCTCCTTCTACTACAGCAAAACATAGCTGCTACCTAATTTCTTGTTTGAACTAATAATATTTTGTGCACTCTGTGCACTCAGTATCTCCTCACATTCGTTTTCCAATCTTTGCCACTGTTCCTTGCTTTTGTTTATGAAAGAAAGTATTTTTGTGATATTCTATGATCTTCTCTTGAAATTCGATCTGTTTCGAAAATATCACAATGCTTTCAAATATCCCTAGGATATTTTGCTTGCTTGGTTGGTTTCCTTTTCTTTCACAGCATTTTAGCTTCGTAGTTTCATTCTCTTAAACGGTTAAATGCTAATGAAACATGACAAAGACATACGTCTCTTGTCTGCTTCTTTCCAGGTCATTTGCACGTAACTGAGACAAAAAGAGAAAGATACCAGCACCACAGCACACATCCTCTGCAAAAGCAAGCAGCCCTTTTGTGAGTCTGACATTAAAAGGTACGTGTTCATTCAAGTCACCATAAGGTGTCAACTATATATATATAAATATACTCATTTTTTAGAGTGAAAGTGCATAGAATTCAGCAATATCAAAGATCTGAATAGAAGGAGAGGAAATCATATGTGATGGAGACAGTGATGTTTAAATCCATTGCATGAGCTTGGTGCCTCTAGCAGCCATGTCCTGACCTCTGCTCTGACCCTCCTTGTTCAAGTGTGGGGTAACCAAAAGATCTGTTTTGTACATAAGTGAACCTGAGAAGCCTGTCTAGTTTTCCATAGTAAGGGTACATGAGGGTGCATTCAGTGGCCTCTGTTGTCAGTGTTTTCCAAATTGAGGTTTGGAAATTGCAAGGCAGAAAAATGAGTGAAATATGTGTGAAACTGAGGCATTCAGCAGGCTTTGAGGTAAATGAAGATAATGGCCCTGATGTCTCTCCAGATGAACATCTGATTGAAATCCTGGGATCTCCTGACCACAGCAAAACCAGGTTTCAGCCCACCTTTGGATGAGTGCTCCCTGTATAATTCCTATTCCTATCCCTTTCTTCTGGGGGTGTGCAGCACCTTGCACTTTTCCAGAGCCCCTCACAAATGCACCCATCACGGTCCCATCCTCTCCTCAGCTCATGTGGGAACCAGCTCCCATCTGCAAGACCCAGCTCCCAGGTGGAATACCCTGTATCTGTCAAAAGGACCAGCCTGAAGGTAAACTTTGCTCTCCTGGGACCCGCTGCTGGCTAAAATGAGACTGAGCAACATTGCACAAGCAGAGCCATTGCCTGGTCCCCCAAAAGCATACAGTGACAAGAAGAGAAGCAAACAACATAAATGGCCTCTGTGCTCAGCTTTTACCTAATGCTGATCATCTCAAAGTACCACGAGCCCCTTTGGAACATCACCTGCAATGTCTTGGCTCAGATGCCCTCCTGTATCTACCCAGGCACCGCCTCAGCAAGTGCCAGTGTCTTGTCTGTGCCAGGAAACTCAGGGTCCATTTACCACCACCCTGGTCTGGGACTCATGGTCTTCTCTTCTCTGCCCTGTGCACCCTGGGAAGTCCTCCTGACCATGCCTGTGGTCTGCACTTCTACTTCCTACTGCCCTCTTTTTTGCTTCAGTTGCCAAATATTTGCAGCCACTTGCACAGTCCAAGAAATAGCCAGACTGGAGGTTTTAAGTTTAGCTGTTGCAGCATTCCTGCTTTTAAGCCTTACCTGCAGAAGCTCAGTCCAAAGGTGACTGTAAGCTAAATTATCAAAACCTCATTCTCTATCATGTCTTTGTTGCTAAATCCCAGAAGCTGCTTTGTCTTGTCTAAAGTATCCAGATTTTTTCCATGCATGCTTAAAAAATACCTGTAATAATGACTTTTGCTTTAGGACAAATTGCTGCTGCTGTGACTGGTGCTAAAAATATTTGAAGGAGATTGTTGATTACATCCACCTCCTTGGAGGTAGGATTTACTCTTCTATGGAGAAAACAATGTGAGAAGAAAATGGTACTTTGACCATCACTTAAGCTTGGAGTTTTTTATTTAAAAAAAAAATTCTATATTTAAATAATATGGCTAAATTTAATCTCTCCATCCTAAAAACTACCTCCAAATCTGGATTTTCTTGTCTTGGTTAACAACTCATCTCCACAGCAGTGCTTTGCAGCTTCACTCTTCTGCAAAGTCAGCATTTGGTCTCTTTGAATACCAGTGTTTCCAGTGTCAAGAGGTGTCAGGAACTGAGAATTACATCTACTATCACAGGCCTTCTCAAAGCTTCACTTCAGAAAGTGAAGTAAACCTTGTAACCTTGCTTCTGAGGGAAGGTTGGAAAATGGGGCCCATCCTTCATACAGCCAGGATCTCCAGCCAACATGGCAAGGTTTCCCTCCTCTTGTTCATCATGCTTGGGTTTTCAATCTTCCTGTCAGAGAAACATAACTGAAATTATTAATATTACCATAGCCTATCACCTTAGCAATGCATCAAAGTTAAGGAGTTATGGATGGATCTGCAATGATATCTTTTGTTAATATTATAGAATATCTTTAGAAAAGCATTGGGTTTTGAACTTGGAGTCCATCCCATCACAGCCTGACACAGCAGCTGTTCTGAATTTAGCCCAACCAAGTATTTAGCTATCCAAGGATTAGTCTGCTAATACCAATTCAAGACACTACACCAACAACTTCAAGAAAACATGAAAACTGGAGGAATAAGAAAAACATACTTTAAAATCTCATCAGAAAAAAAAAAAGATGGTAGAGAGGTTTGCAGGTGCTAAATGACTTCTGCACTTATCAAGTGTTTCAGTATTGGCACTGTTCTTATTCAACCACAAAAGCTATTTGTTTTCTAATACTCTACAGTGTCAGGCTCGTTTTCCCTCATTCATGTGAAATGTGGAATGTGTGTCAGTGAATCCATTTTTCTGCCTTTTTCTGGCAGTCTGGAGGGAAAATCAGGAGGAAAGTCCTTCCACTCTGTTTTGCACTGGAGTGGCCTCACCTTGAGTGCTGTGTGCATTGAACTATTAGAGACCATCTGAAGTAGGATTATGAAGTTGCTGAAGGGCCTTGAGGGGAAGCTGTGTGAGAAGCACCTGAGGTCATCTGGTCTGTTCAGCCTGGAGAAGAGGAGACTGAGGACAGACCTCATTGCAGTGTACAGTTCCTCATGAGGGGAAGAGGAGGGGCAGGCACTGATCCCTTCTCTGTGGTGAACAGTGAAAGTCTTGATGGAATTACTTGAAGTTGTGGCAGAGGAGGTTTAGGCAGGATATTAGGAAAAGATTTTTCACTCAGAGGGTGGCTGAGCACAAGAACAGGCTCCCCAGGGAAGTGGTCACCACATCAGCCTGACAGACTTCAAGGAGTGTTTTGACAACGGTCTCAGGCACATGGTGGGATTCTTGGACTTGTGCTTTGTAGGGTCAGGACTTGAACTCAATGATCTGTGTGGATCCCTTCCATCTCAGGATATTCTATGATTCTGGAAATGAAGAAAAAGAAAGATGAGTCCCATGGGCCGTTGGTGTCTGCAACTCTTCCCCCAGGGTTGTCTTCCCAGAACATACAATTTGATGTTTGTGTACTGAAAAACTGATGTAACAAATGTTTCTTTAGAAAATGCTACCCCTAAGTTATTTATAAAGCTGAAACTAAAGATGTTCACTCTTCGGTAATTTTTTCAATTTTTTGTTTCAGCAACTTGACTATGAATCAACTGAAGGTTTTACGTGATAAAATGAGAACACTTTGTCCTGGCTTGAGGAGGTTAAATGAGACTTAAATAACCTCAGCACTTTGTAAATGTCTCTGCTTTCTAGTTCTGAAAAAGAAATGTACATTACAGGATGTCTACAATGTTGAATTTTATCCTTAACTTTCAGATAGCATCCATCTCAGACCTGTGTTGCTCTCTAAGGCAGTAATGTCCTCCTCATCCTCTTCATCATTGGAGATGGAGATCTTCCAGTACATTGATGCACATCAAAGTGATTTCATCAAGGTAAGAACTATATTGCAGTGATATGATGAGCACAGAGCTGTTGCCCCAGGGGCCTGGGCTCCTCTACAGCCAGAGGAGTGTTTGTCACAAAGGTAATTAGCAGGGTTCCAGGTCTGGCACCAGGAGTGCAACATGCACTTCACACAGCAAGGCTGCAAGGGAACAGACTGCTGGGGACCCCCGGGTGAAGGAGGGATTTGCATGGACTTCCACAGAAGAGATGGTTGTGGGCATCCTTCAAATGTGTTAAGAGAGAGGCTCCACTAAGCCAAAATGCAACTGCATGGGAGATGCAAGCCAGATAGTATGCTGGCTCTCTGCTTCTGAACTGATTTTTGTAGGTTTGCCCTTCACAAGGAGAGGAGTCTTGGTCCCATGCTGGTTTGTGCTTTCATTTTTTGTCAGGCTTCTGTGAAAAGGCAGAAACATAAATACTCCAGTCAATATCAGTTATGCTTTGAATCTATGAGCACTTCTGAATCCTCATGAGGATTACCAAAGTAAGTTGTACATAATGCAATTTCTATAATGCAAACTAGTCAGCATCTAGTCTACCTCCTCTTCCACTGGATTTCACATTCAGGGTTGACAGAGTGAATGCCTAAGTGTAAGCACCCTTCCTGTTCAGAAAATCAGGACTCTCAACACTGGGGAGACATCTAAGCAACTCCTCTCTATCCTGAAGCCTTAGGGCATCTGTGACAATGCTGTAATGATACAGAAAGGTAACCATCTTCCAGTGTGAGATTTCTGATACAAGGGCCAAGGACAACATCCTGGATCACCTAACTGCACTTTTCTTCCTGTGCAGGATCTGAAGGAATGGGTGGCTGTGGAAAGTGATTCTGTTCAACCACATCTGAGGGAAGAAGTAATGAGAATGATGGCATTGGCAGCAGACAGACTTGCAGCACTGGGAGCCACTGTTAATGTAGTAAAATTGGAGTCACATCAGGTACTTATCTGATTCTTGGACTTAAAACGTCACATTTACACATGATCTACCTATTGCATTCAGTGCTATTTTTTGAAAGCTAGAAGAGAATTTATCAATTGTCCTGTACCTACATAATACCTGCTGAAATCAGGTCTGAGAACTGAGAGCATACTGGGAACCAGACAGACAATTCAAATGCAAATTGATTTCCTGTGCATAGGAGGGAGTTTGATGCTTTTAACTGGAGGGGAGCACTTTGCAAAAGTAAAAGGACTGAGTTTTTACTGGGGCTCGTTTCTACATTTTTGTGTGTAATGAAGCATGAGAACTAATGCATCATTTGTCACTGAACTTTCTTTATGATGGAGGTAGTTTTTATGAGGAAAATGTTGTCAGACAGAAAGGGTTAGCTACCTAGAGCGTCATCTTTGGTTTTCAGAACTTCTGACAAATGATCCAAGCTATTTTCTTAATGATTGTTGGAAAACAATGGGGAAGAATTCATTTTTGAGAAACCTTGAGTCTCTAATTTACTCACCTTACTGTAGCCATGGGCTCTTTTCTGCCCTGGGCTGTTACATTTCTACTCTAATGCGATTCAGGAGTTCAAGAATAGTGATTCTCTTTTCTTTTCTCTGAGGCTTCTGGTGAGGATTCTGATTCCTAGCACAAGGACCCTGCAATACAGCAACACTTTAATGTTTCAGGCTGTGTGATTTGATAGTTGCAGAGAATGCATTTGTGCTGTGTGGAGCTCTGTTCTGCACAAAGCCACAGTAGAGGACTAGCCTTACCCTCTTTTTAAGACAATCTGACACAGCTGCTGCCTCCTGACAACAACACATTTTTTGGTTTCTGTATTTCAGCTTACAGGCTTCCTGCCATCTGACTGTGGTAAAATTAAACCCCAAATTAATTTGTGTGGCTTTTGACTATTCAGTGTCACAACAGACTCTACAGCACAAGGTTACCTCTGTCTTCTCCAGTGCTGGGAAGTGAGAGCTTAGTAAGGAGGGCATTTATGACAATAAAATGTTAGATGAGCTCTACAAAGTCCAGCAGGAAGTAAGCATTTGAGGAGAAAGGTCTTAGTTTTTCTGAACAGCTTAAGAGTGGATTCAGTCAGATTTATGCACCTAATCAAATCAAAATGAATTGAGTGTAGAAATATTTACAATACTGAGAATTCCAGATTTTTTTTGTACATTTGTACGTTTTGTGAGGTTTGGTTTTCCTTAGTTGCCTTTTTTTAACCTTTCTCCACAGTTGCCTGATGGCCAAGTCCTCCCACTGCCTTCTGTGATTCTTGGGGAGCTGGGGAAGGATCCACAAAACCCCACTGTATGTTTCTATGGCCACGTGGATGTGCAGCCTGCCAAAAAGGAAGATGGCTGGAACACTGACCCCTACACACTGACTGAAATTGATGGTGTGCATATTTTCATAAGTTTTGTATCATTATTTGAATACACAACTGAGGTTCTGAGTGGGAGAAGGGCTCCTGTATATTTAACCAAAGCATGAGGACTTCTGTGGAAATCTTTGGGACATGTCCAGCAGCTTTCAGCTTTGATGATTGATCTGTGACTAGTGAGAACCACTAGTGACTGCCTAATATTTGGTGTGGAAAAGCAATGTGAGGTTAAAGATGCTTTACAGAGTATTCAATAGAGAATCCATTCTTGGTTAAAAGTTCTTACAGGATTTTTGCATCAACCATTATTCTCCCTCACACCTCCTGCTCTTGCTTCATGCCACTTTTGTACTTCTGATGCCTGGAAAGGCTACACAAAGTTAGAGAATAAAGTATGTATTTATTAAACATAAGGCATCGCTTCCACCTGTCATGCTGGAGCTAAGGAGCATTTGTGGTGGAAGAATGTGAGGCTCCCTTAATTAATTATCCTTCCGGCATAGCTAGCTGACTGAAGGAACAAAAATGATGGATAGAGAGGTCAGCAGGTAAGTAAGACCTCAGAAATCCTGATTCCCAGGCTATAGCCACTGAGTTGCCTTTTCTCATTATCTGGGATCAATTCCCAAGAGCCTTACTGGCATAATTCTTCTGCCTTATTACAGTGTATATCCAGTGGGGACTGCTACAGAAGTTTATACACAGGGACAGATTTCAATTTCATGTGTATGATGGACAGTTAAAAAAGAAATTACATACTTAGACTTGTAGCTTCATATTTCTGCCATGGTATTTATCTGTAGGGTTTTTGCTGCGTTGGGCTGAATGATGTGTCCAGAAGCTGCATATTGTGCAAACCCTTCAGGAACATCTGGTATGAACAAACAGTTCCTGAGAAGAAGAGTGAAGCTCAAAAATTGGCTTGTAGCAGAAACCACCACATAATGCATATTAAAGGAATGAAAGGGGGAAAAAAAGTGTACCAGTCCATTAGGAAGCACCTGAACACTCATCACCTTATTTAAAATGAGTCAGTGAAATCTTGACACTTTTGACACTTTTCCCTCCATCACTAAAGCTTCTAAAGAAAATTCAAAGATTGCTTAAAAATTTTTCTCTTTTCTTGTTAAGGAAACCTCTATGGGCGTGGAGCAACAGACAATAAGGGACCTGTCTTAGCTTGGATAAATGCAGTAGAAACGTTTAGAGCCTTGAAATTAGTAGGTATCAATAAGGACTTATTTTTTATTATTATTCTTGTAATTTTTATTATTGACTGTTATTTGTTGTTGTTACTATTTATTATGTCTCTGGAGAGATGTATTTACATTCCTGAATTTGATGATACATCTCTGTCCCAACAGACTACATACACTTTGAAATATTAGCTTATTTCTAATGCAACACTTAGGGCACTGGTCCCACTCCAGTGAGAATTTGTCCTTGAGCATTTCTGTTTTGAACAGTCTGTCTGCAATGTAAATACAGTCTTGCTGCCATTGCCCTGCAGTGGGAAACCTGCAGGGAAACATTCAATATGTATTACACAGCTCTGATACCCTGTTCTCTTGAGAGCTTTTAAAATGGTAAAATAACAGGCATTACAGAATGCTCATGAAGACCCACCTCTGCTCTTACATTCTGCTGATCTTTGCTTTTTCCTGCCTACAAGTTACCTTCAATTTATGTGTCTGTGTGAAGCAAATAGGTATCTAAAAATGCTCATCCAGAATAGGCTGTTATGTCACCAACAGATCAGATTTATCAAAGCAAATACTTTGAATGGGTGCATTCACCAAGTACAAATACAATCACACAGAGTCCGACATATTTCTGAGGTCAGACATTTGCCTACATTACTACAACCAACATAGTAATCTTCAAACAATTACTAATTTTGGAGTAGTTGTACCCCCAAAGCAAAGGTAAACCAACGTACATTCGAAGCTTGTAACTTGGTTCACTATCATCCTCTAAGGTGAATTTGCATGACATTTTTTGTTAGCATGCTGAGAAACACTTTTCTGGTTTTTTTTATGACATTGGGGCACAAATTGAGCATTAAGTCTTGATTATTTTAAAGTCCTCTTACAACCTTCTGGAGAACATATTTTTCTTGCATCTAAAGTACTGAATTGACCTCGATGTCTCTTAAGTGGTAGAAAACACACACATTATTTGCCTAAAGAGTAGTTGCTGTAAGTGGATATGGTTATGGGTCTGTATTTTGTAGTTTTTCAAATCACTAATAGCTATCTTGACATTTTAATGAGCAAGTAAAAAGAAATTTTTTGTCATTTGAAGCCTTTCTCTAGAAAACAGCACAGACCATCAAACAATATTCATGAACAGTTTGTTTCTAAAATTTCTGTGTCCAGGTGATGAACCATCAGTGAACCCATCCATGACAAAGCTCATTTAATTTTACACATTTGTTCTTGCCTTTAATCTGAGCATTGAATCAAAAGAGAAAACATCTTAAAACCTCTAATGAGAAAATGAACTGTAACAAGAAACTAAGTTGAAATTTATGTCCCTTATGGGATGTGTCAGCATTTTCAACTCCCACTTTTCCATAACAAAAGTACTGCTAATTACTCTTGGAAATGCATCCTTATCAACCAGCAGGCCTGCAAATTTATGAGTGCTAAAAAGACAATTTAGTAGAATTGCTGACAACATTTTGATCACCATGTAAGTCTGGTGATAGACAACACTGGAAAAACCACAGCCAGTGGCTCCTGGATGGGCATTAACAGTGGAAATATAAGAGAGAGGAAATTTTCTTTGGAAATGCAATTGCTATTACACAGTTAGATTTCCAACGCAATTAGAATATTGAATAGCACTGAGAGAAAGCCCGATTAATGAGACATTTCAGCAAGTTGTCTGAAAATACAAAGAAGAAACAAAGACATCATTTATTCTGCTTTAAAATAGAAAAGTAGATAAAAACATGAGGAAACTAAAAATTTTTCCTGGAAACCTATATGTGTCCGTCACTGCCTTTTCTGCTGAAGCAAGTTATATATCCTGCATACTTACCCTACATCTTTCTCTTCCTAACACAATTTTGACAGCAAGAAAGTCTGCTCCTAATTGTAAAGACTTTTTTTTTTTTTAAGTTTTTTAAAATGCTTGTTTCTTACTCAGACTTTTCTAATTTTCATGTAGGCTATGCCAGTGAACTTCAAGTTTGTAATTGAAGGCATGGAAGAAGCAGGATCCTTGGGGCTAGAAAAGTTACTTGAAGAAGAAAACCAGAGCTTCTTCTCTGATGTTGATTATATTGTAATTTCGGACAACCTGTGGCTCAGCAAGAAGAAGCCTGCCCTTACCTATGGGAGTCGGGGAAATGCCTGCTTCTTTGTGGAGGTAAAGGACACAGGTTCATCTGAACTGAGCCTCTGACAGACAGCAGTGATGGAGCTGTACTTACACCTGCATGCAGAGAAGGACTGAAGGAAAGCTTAATATTTACAAGTACAGAGCTTTCTTCTGCATCCTGTTTGGCTTCTGCAGATTTCCCTCCTCATTTCAGTTCAATTAGCCTTATTTACTTCCATTAACTTCTCTTCAGTCATTTCTTCCCTTGATCCCTTTCCTATCCCGTTACTTTCCTGACACTCTTCCAGTCTCTTCTCATCCTCCCCTCTGCACATCAAATCTGTTCTTGTGGAGCACCATCCCTACATCTGCCTCTCCAACTCTCTCCAAAACCATCTCTTCTGCTGCTCTGCTCTTCTGCAGTAGATACTGCTTAGTACAATGAATCAGCCTAAAGGGACTCAGTTTGGTTGGATCTCTGGGTTTAAAAGCCACACAACCACTTTCATAACCACTGGCAGGAGCAAATGAAAGTTTGCTGTAGCCAACATGCTATATTTAGCAGTCAATGTGAGCTACTGTGAAATAAAGAGCAGAAATTTCTCATCTGGAAATGCTTCCTGATGAAGCATAAGAGGAATTCAGAGAGAAGATTAAAAAACTTGAGAGAGGAGGAAAAATCTGCATTAACCTTTATGTCTGAAAAAGAATGAAATTTTTTTAACTGAAAGAGCCTTGGCAGCCTTGATTCAATTCTTTTAAGTCTTGGTTAAGAAAAATGATGCTATTAAAACATCAAAAATGATCTCTCCCTGCTAGTAGACAGTTAGCTGTAATGAGGTTTCAAGAAGAATAAACAAGTTCTTTGCAGGAAAATATTTTATGATAAACCCAAGTACGAAAATGTGTCTGGAAAAAGAACCCATTTAATAACTCAAATGCCTCTATTCTAAAGCCTTGTTATTCAAGAGACCTATAAATTTTTATTTGTTGCAATTCTGAATTAAGGTTGGACATATATTCTTAATATAAAACAAGATTAATTTTTGCCTTTTTAAAAGAAGATTTTGCATTAAATAAAAAGGGTAGACAACTTGAAGAATTTATTCTCCAATGCTAGAAACAGTAATAATATGCGAATGTTTAATGTATGATGTCTTTAATCTTACTGAAGCAAAAGAGGGAGTGGAGGAGGACCCTTGCTCTCAAATGTGTAAGTGCTACAGATAGCTGAATTTTTCTCTCTGGTGGTTGACAACAGAGCTGCATTTTCTCTTTGCCAACATGATATTTTCCATTTAATAATTAGGAAAAAAAATATTTTTCTGTTCATTTGCGGTCTTGTTTAAAAAAAAACTGGAACCACCAGTCACTGTGGAAAACAAACACTTGCAGGAAAATAAAGTAGCAAGTGTTTGTATGTAACCAGTGGTTTTGGTACAGGTTGAATGTGGCAGCAAGGACCTTCACTCTGGAACTTTTGGAGGCATCATTCACGAGCCGCTGCTGGACCTGATAGCGCTGCTGGGTAATAGCACACATCATTGCTGGGGAGCACTGCCCAGTGATCAGCCTAATGAAGGTCAGGGCCACCTTTAATTGTGGTAAGGCAAGTCTCATTGAAGCAAGATCCCCAGGTTTCCAAACCTAAGCACAGCTGTGCTGGCAGCAGCCGAGGAAGGGAATGTCCCCAGTAAGGCCAGGACTTCAGACATGTTACGCTGATGTCAGCCATGTGTCAATGAAGAACATTTAAGGATTACAGGCAAGTTTAATACATACACACATAGCAAAACCTGACTTTTTAATGCTGATTTGTATCCCAGTAGGATGATGTTTTCATGTCAGAAACTGGGCTGACACATCACACACGACACACAAACAGCAGCTCAATGGTTTTCTTAATAAATATGCAAATATATCAAGTTAGGTGTCGCAGGCTGACAGATGCAAACAGTTGTTAGGCTTACTAATTTGGTAAAGAGCTAGGGAGAAGGTGTTATGATTGCCAAGGGGAAGAAATAGGTTCCACTTGTACTGATGTCTGTATCTTATTTTGTAGACAGCCTTGTGGATTCCACGGGTCGGATTCAGATTCCTGGAATCTATGACAGTGTTGCTGCCCTGACAGAGGAGGAAAGGAAATTATATGAATCGATTGATTTTGATCTAGAGGAACATAGAAATAATTGTGGTGTGAAAAAATTCCTCTATGGCACCAAGGTAACACAAAATCTGAATCTGAATATGAATACTCAGCAGAAAGAATTTTCATCACCTATTTGTAGCATTTATGTATAAAGCCAAACTGAAAGATATTTTCAGTCAATGGCAAGCTCAAAATAAAATAAGGAGCACAGAGAAGTAAAAGGTAAATAAAATTAGTCTACTGAAAAAGTAAGGCACTGCATCTGGGGCAAGTGATCCGAAATATGAATAATCAATGAAAAAGAATAATGCAAAATTAACAGTGTAACTCTCCCTTCCTTGCCTACCCCTTCTCTTCCCCCAAGCCTAATCCCCCAAGTAGTAGGAAAGAAGTTGTATTCTGCTCTGAAAATATGGGAGGCACCTTTAGGCAGATCTATTTTGGGTGGTTTTTATTTAACACAGATTTTGATGTCTGCCAAGCCAGCCGTAAAAAGCATCCAAAGCTACAAGCCTCTCCTTACCAGCAGTTAAAAATTATATCCTAAATAAAAAACCAGCAGTTAAGGGCTGGCTTGTAAAGATCTCTCTGCACAAGAGTGGCAGATGGGAGAAAGAAGTTGATTAATTTTTTTATCACTAACATAATTATTCTGGTGCAAGTTCTACTCACAGGGATGCTTTTATTTCCCTGAAAAAGCTTTCAAATTACCTAAAGCTAGACTGTAAGAATCAGTAATACAAAAGTATAATGTAACTATATCATCGGAGTTTTGATGTTTTGCCTATAAGAGGATGCACTGATGTAAATGTTATGTGTAGATAAAGGTCTAGTCTCATAAAACTGAAGGAAAGCAGCAGCACCCTGAGGTTCTGCATGAAGACCAGTTTATAATTTATATACTTCTCCTATTTTTCTTAGAATAATAATCACAATAATTTTATTTCTCCTCTGCATCTTCTCCAGAAAAACTTGGTTACTGAAAATTATCACCTTTACTATTGTGTTATTTTAGTATTCATTAGTAGAATTTCTTCACTGGTATCATCTGGCATGGGTCTGGCTGAATGGTTTTTCCAGTGACAAGTTCTGGGATAAATAGGCAGTCAGATCAGAAGTCACTCTGATCCTGCTTTGCATTAGAAAAAATTACTTCCAAGATATTTTAAAACAATGCTCTACTTTTCTTATTTTTCGTGAAAAACTGTTACCATCCAAATCTTTCTATAACTGAAGGTAATAGTATTTTTAAAAAATGAAAATACATGCGCATGGGTTTAAATTAAAAATCAAATATCTTTAAAATACAAAGGTCTCCAGATATTAGGATGGACAAAGCTTGTTTATATCAATTGTGAATGGCTCCAGTGTAATCCCTTATATTTTCAAATTTTTTGATTTAAGGAAGAAATACTTCTACACCTGTGGCGTTACCCCTCTCTCTCTATTCATGGGATTGAAGGAGCTTTCCATGAACCAGGAATTAAAACAGTAATTCCAGCAAAAGTAATTGGTAAATTCTCAATCCGTCAGGTCCCCCACATGGACCTTTCGGTTGTGAAACAACAGGTAAGAGACAAAACTTTTCTTTGGCCTCTACTGTGTAAACTAAGCCCCTCTTAGCACATCAAAAATTTAGACTTGTAGTAAACTGAGTGTTTCTAGCATTTGTTTCCAAGAGAAGTAGGAATGTGGGTATAAGCTTGAGTTGCAAGATGAAAGCTTTTTTGAAAAGCATTTTTCCTGCAGGTGGTGGAACACTTGGAGGGTGTCTTTTCCAAGAGGAACAGTCCAAACAAACTGAAAGTGTCCATGCCTTTGGGTGCAAAGCCCTGGCTTGCTGATGTTAATGATCTACTATATAAAGCAGCAAGAAAGGCAGTAAAAACAGGTGTGTTCCTTTTTTTTCCCAGTTCTTAATGTGTTTGCAAGTGTGCAGGTGCATTATGCTCAACAATAGGGCAAAAGAGATTTCCCAATTCAGTGGTGCAGCCACTTACCCCTATAAGTCTCATTGATTTTGATAGAACAACTCATAAACATCTTCCATACCTTGCTAAATTTTGATATGTTTTATAGGACTAGCCAAAAGACCTCATTTACTTATTTTGTATTGATAAAAACCAAAGGTTTATAGAGCAGAGCTGATTTGTGAAATCAATTGGCTACACACTCAAACCCATTTCTACTCAGAAGCTCCTAGTATCAGCTCTTTGCTTAAATATATGCTAGCAGAAGAAAAGCACCTGGACGACACCTATTTATTAATTCACTCTTTCCATGTATTTCAGTTTTTGGAGAAGATCCAGATTTCATTCGTGATGGCTCAACAGTTCCTGTTGCCAGAATGTTTCAGACTATAACACAGAAAAGTGTGATGATGCTTCCAATTGGAGCAGCTGATGATGGGGAGCATTCCCAGAATGAGAAAATAAGCAGGTTTATTTCATTTGTCAGTTTCTGCTATTAGAGAAGGGGGGAGAACTGAAGTCCCTTGATACTCATGAATGAGCATGGCAGATTGGAAACCTTTGGTGTGCATTGGGCAGTCCAAACCTACCATCTCCAGAAAACTTGTTGCTGTGCTAAGCAGAAAGCAAAATTCCCACTCTAACACATACCATTATACATGGGGTGTCTCCTCAGTCTTTAAATTTGTCACATTGGCAATTTTCATTTCATTAGCAATGAAATTTGCCTCTGGTCTGAAAGATAATGGTGTGGGTGGGCACTCTTCCATCACAGCATCTATTTCGAAGTGTGCTAGTCACAGACACTCCTGGTTATCTAAGGATTTTGGTGGTTTTCAGTATAAACTGCTATAATGATGTATTTATAATCCAGGGACCAAAACTAGCAAAATTATACAAAAAATAGCTTAAACTTGTCACTGGTGTTGATTGTTGGAGGCACCATGGTAAGCCACTATTCAGTGTGTTGCCTGAACACCTGTGCAGGTTCTGAGTCAAGTCATGCTGAACTCTGGAAACAGGAGAATCCTACAATAATTCTCAAATTACTTTTTGTCTCCCCTCATTAAAGCCTCAATGCTGCTGGCTATAGGTAATACCAGTTTGGGAATGTAAACCTGGAAAAAGTTTTCTGAAGTAAATCCAGAGGAGTACTAAATTGAAGGATGTGCAGTATTTCTGTGCACTGGGTAATTCTGGGGGGTTACCAATCTTGCAAATTCCTCTGAAGACTTATAAAAGTTCACTGGACTATATTTCTAAATTTAAGAGCAGGACAGCCCTGATAGGACTTCACTGTCTTTCTTTCCTTCTTCACAGACACAACTATATTGAAGGAACTAAATTGTTTGCAGCTTTTTTCCTGGAGATATCAAAGCTACATCGGAACTTACAAGAAACTTCCCACACAGAGACTATCAACTGACAGACCATACCAAGAAAATCAGCAAAGTACTTTCTTAAGCTTTTTAACTTATATAAAACATATAAATCACATATTCAGTGGCTGTGAATTGGTGGGGAAAAAAAATAAATGCTGCACTATTTCTTGGCATACTACTACATGGCATGCATTTGTGAGATTGTCAATCAAGTGATCTTATCCCTAATGCTATAAAATAGGGTTAGGGATAATTAGTTCTTGCTGAATGGAACATGTTACATTTTAGTTTTAAACTTCAGGACAAAGGGAATTTTTTCATCCATTTTATCAAAATTACTTTATCTCAGTTTTTTTTGTATCACTCTTTATGCTGCCTCATTCCAGTTTCTCACATTCCAGTTTCTGTATATGAGCAACACACAACACTGTAGTTTCCTCCTAACTATATAAAATATTTCACTTATGTAATTCTTTGAAGAAAGATCTGCAATCAAATTAATCTCTTTCCTGTCCCTCACAGAAGGTTTTAAATAGGAAATGCAATGAAATTAGCTTGTTGAGTTTGATATGAAGCTTTGACTATTCATATCTATTTATGGATATAATCACTGAGGTGACTAGAACTGCAACAGTAAATAAACATTTACAGATCTGGATTCTGCCTTCCCTCTCATCCAAATCTCCTCTTACTCTGCTGGAAGCAGTTTTACGGATCACTTAATAATGATTCCTTCATGTGACTTTCTTGCCATACAATTGAAAGAAGTTTTTGTAAAGTCTGTTCTGGCCAAAGTCTGTCATCAGAAGTGTCTTTTTCCACCCAATTAGCGACTGGTTGTAGCTAATTACTTTTAAAGCATCAGTTTACATTAATAATTAAGTCAAAGGCAAATGATATATTTTGAAATGAAAACACATTAGTTGAGAGCTCTGCTTGCTGTTTAGGCAAAACATCCAGCACAAAGCTCACAATTCAAATCCAGATTTTTTTAACTTTAAAATGTGATTTTAAAATTTTTTTTCTAACATAATTAATTCACGCACAACCAAACCAATGGAATCAGTAATGTTATCCCTACTGTTAAAACAAATGAAATTAATTAAATTACAGAAAGTAGTTGGAATCTTTCCTTTCTCTACTGTTACCTTCCTGCAAAGATCTGCAAGAATAAAGGTGTGGATGCAGAACCAATAGAAGAAAATACTCATACATTCTCATAAGCGCCCATTTTCAGCCCTACTTGGGGCTGTGAGGCTCACAGGTCAGCTGCAAGAGCTGAGTAAGGATTCTGGTTCTGGCTGCTGACCATGTTCAAGGGGAAAAAGAGGACTCAGCTCAGTCTCTGACTTGTGTTGGCACTGCCGACACTAGAACTTTAGTGTAACTTTTGGTGCCTGTGTCAAGAGAGAGGACTCCAAGACAAGGACCAAAAGCCTCAAAGACCAGAAGACTCTGGTTTGCATATAATCAACTTGCAGAATAATTCTCTGTGATCTCTCAGTTCCCTTCACCTGTTGAAAACATTTTGTAACCAGCACACTAATGAATGTTGCGGGAGTGAGCACTCCAGTGTCTACACAGGACTCAGGGTAGGTTGGTCCATGCTTAAAAGCTATCACACCATAGAGGTACATGAGGGAATTTTGCTGAAGTATTTGAAGACATATAACTGACATTAAAAAATTGCAATCTCTGGGTTTGCAGTGGTTTTACAAGCTACAGAATCATACAGAATCACAGAATATGCCAAGTTAGAAGAGACCCACTAGGACCATTGAGTCCAACTTTTAGTCCTATACAGAACCATCCCCAAATCAGCTTAAAACAGAATTGAAAGTAACCTCTGCTGATAAATACGACCCTTCTGGCAGAAGAGTAGAAAAGCTGGTGAGATGGAGGTGGCAGATTTCTTCATGAAAGAGGGATGGAGACTGTGTTTTAGGAATACCACTGCTCTGAAATACCACTATTATGTATGCTGTCTATGCATTCTATAACATTACATAGTTGGAATGGAAGATGGGCTTGCTTATTTTTTACTGTTGCTCTTAGGAATGACAAATAAAATAGAGTCAACAAAGAGCATCATTTTATAAGCACAGGCATCCTCAGAGTGTGCACTGAAATAAGGTTCTGCTATGAAATACCCACTTACTGTCAAGTTAAAATCATGTGAGTGAAACAGTGGGGCCACTGAATTATGCAGACCATCTCCATGCCTCCTTCAGTCCCAGGGGAGAGAAACAGCATAAAACTTCAAATTCAGATTCTCCAGTCCCTGAAAAAAAGCAAGCACTTGTAAAGCAACTTCTGCCCACAGGGGTATTGAGAGCTGCTTTTTCCTTCTTAGATCAAGAATGAGTATACACCCTGTCTTTTTTTTTCTTTTTTTTCTTTTTTTTTTTTTTTTTTTTTTTTTTTTGAATCCCTTTTTTTCACTTTTGAAAAAAAAAGATGATG